>JAVFBX010212007.1:0-11881 GCA_034783855.1 Mopalia kennerleyi
GGTGGTTGCTGAGGGTTTCCTTCTGCTCTCAGAATCTAATAAAAATGAAGTTGATTTAGCACTAAAAAAAGGAAGAACTTGATTTAGCACTAAAAAAAGGAAGAACTTGATTTAGCAGTGTTAGGGCCTCCAGGTGTGTCTTTGTCTTGGCAGACAGGTGGTTGCTGAGGGTTTCCTTCTGCTCTCAGAATCTAATAAAAATGAAGTTGATTTAGCACTAAAAAAAGGAAGAAGTTGATTTAGCAGTGAAAAAAAAAAGTTGATTTAGCGCTAAAAAAAAGAAAAAAAGTTGATTTAGCGCTAAAAAAAAGAAAAAAAGTTGATTTAGCACTAATTGATTTAGCACTAAAAAAAAAAGAAATTGATTTTGCACTAAAAAAAAATAGACTTGATATAGCACTAAAAAACAAAAAGAGTTTGATTTAGCACCATTTTCTATGATACTACGAATGTATTGCTGTATTTCCTGTTTATGCTTATTTAATAACACTCCCAGATACTAGTTAGGGTATATTATTCTCACATGAGCTTTTCTTCATTGGATTAATCTCCTTAGTCGATGAAAAGAAGGACGTGAAAGACATAAACCTTTTTCCGGTAGATGTATATTCTTTTCTTCGTATTATTAAAATATTAATAATCCCAGATAAAGAATTCCTTTCAAGTAGCACGTATTGTGCAGAATTCTTATATTCAAGGGCTATCTGTTATTGGTATACACCTGTATTTCTCTGCTTAACACATCTAAGGTATCTCCTAGTCACGCCTTCAGAGTAAGTACCCAGAATGCACTGTAATATTCCTAAAATATGAACAACAAAAATAGCCGACTAAACTGGAGTAATTTCTATCTGGGATAGATTTTGATGGCAGATTAGAAGTTTTATTGTATATTTAATTAAATATTTTAATTGTCATTAGACGGGGATAGTTTAACCTTTTGCACACTTTGGTTACAAAGGTGAAGCATTTGGTATCATTTGAAAAATCTATTTATGGGAAAAAGGTGTTAGTGCGGGCTGTTTGCCCTCTTTGTCTACCAATTGTACTAGGCCCGCGGCCATGGCGTAGTGGTTAGCGAGCATTTTTTCTAACGCCTACTTCGATTTACCGTTCACAGGATAGAGTCCATCTGTCGACCCTCAGGTATATGAGTGAGTCATAAGATGTGGCTCCGGCAATCGCGAGGGTGGTTTTTACGAGGTTTCCTCTCGGTTTTCTACCATACCAGGGCAAGGAACAGTGTGAAGTGGACAGTCAGTCGTCATATAAGTGAAATACCCTTGAGTACGCATTAAACCCCAATCAAACAAACAAACAAACCATTTGTACAAGTGATATACTGTAATACAGGTGACATCAAGTTTTAAAAAATGAAACAAGTTCATGGAAAAAATTTCTATCCAGACATAATTTCTGCTATTGCGATATTTAGCATTTATATATATGTGTGTATTCTTTAGCTTTGATGTTGTGTTGGAATTCTAAGCTAACACGGCTCACAGGTTTAAGATAGAGTCGTGCTGCTTTTAAGTAAGCTTCTGTCAAATACCTGGTCTTGTGACGATCTATTATTGATGGGAATTCAGGTGTGAAGGCTTTAAAAGGTGAACATGAAAACTTTATATAGAATCACTTTATTAATAACTGAGAGCGTCCAGGTATTGTAAGGGTTGTTCATTACGGCTGAATAAAGGTCGTTTTCATGACAGGTGTGTGGGGAATTTCAACTTAAACGAAATAAAAATAAAGGCTGAATGAAGGCATATATTTTAGGGAAAAAATTACAGTCAATAATAAAGAAAAGCAGAAAGTGAGAAAGATGTAGATACTCTGTATTAAAAATTCGCTAAGGAAATTAAAGCATTTAGATTGAGTTAAAAGTAAAAAAGAATTCGAACAAAGCCCTTTGTATTGTATTCACATGTCTTTTAACCTGATTGACCATTTTTAGGTTAAATGTAGAAATATAACAATAAGCGTTAAGTTTTTAATGTGGACGGTTAATCACAGCTCAGTGTAAAATGGAACTTCAATAATTGGACATACAATGGAAGCATAAAGGTTCCTAACAAAGCCCCAAAATAATAATGATCTGGCACGTGATTTAATGATCCCCCCTTGTGGAGATAATTGGGCTAATCTATCAGTGTAGATTGACTAATCCAGGTAGTTATTTAGGGGGTGTAGGTAGGAGTGTATGATTGATTACAGGGGCTAGAGAGCCGTATCACGGTCCAATGAACACTGGTCTTCAACCCATTGAGTGTCCCTCTAACTCACCATGGTCTGTACTTCTCCTGAATAGAGGGTTTGGTTTACTTGAGTGGAATTCATGTCTATTCTACCGAGTGATTTAGTGATTAGCCCCCAGTATCCGGTAGCACCAGTCGGTTTAGATGACGAGATTAATGCTTAGTCTATTCTAACAGTGATAGCTTCTGGCATCAAAAACTAGATCAAATAAAGTGACTACATTACATGGCTAAAGAAATAATGTCTCTTAATAGCAAATTTTGTTACCTGCTTAGTTCCAATTTTAATGTCATTTCTTTATATCAGACATTTTTATTTGCATGGTTGTGGAAGTCCTCACACCTGTTATAATTTGCCTCACAACCGTTGAACCCAGTGGCTAGCGTGTCGCAGTACTGATTCTCCTTTAATGAATCGCGGCACGGCTTAGTGGTAGCGTGTGCGTTGACTAATCCTACTTCCATTTATAGTTCACAAGATGGAGTCCAGTGTGCAATCCATCATCACATTAGCGAAAAAGCCCCAATCAAACCAACAAACAAACACAGTGTACAGTATTTTCACAGTGTATCCTAATAAGAATAGAGTTTGTATGTGCAGTAAGACCAGGGGTCTGTCACGTATGTGACAATGAAGCTAAGCTAGGTGTAACAAGAGAAATCAACTTTACCTTTGTGTAAAACACAGAGTTAACCTTTACCTGTATCTGTATTACTTAGTTACCTAGATAAAGTTAATTAACAATGAAAGAGGCGCTGATCCTAACTTCTTGCCTCTAGTTTGTCAAGTTCAATAATCAAACCCAGCTGAGGAAACTGTAAATTTCATCATGTAAGTGAAATAAACTGGAATATGTTTTTTGTTGTTACGCTTGGGACAATCCTCTTTCCTCAAAACTTGGTGAGCACTTGGACAGGGCTCCTGGTGCCCTGTTGCCCTCAGAAAAAACCCTCAACTGACCCCTTCCCAATAAACAAAACTTGGCGAGGGCTTGGATTGTTGCCCTGACGCTCTCAGAAAAACTGAAATTGATCCTTCCTCAACAAGCAAAACTTAGTAAGGGCTTGGACGGTGGTTGTTAGTGCCCTGGTGCTCTCAGAAAAAACCTTAAACAACAAACAAAGCTTTGTAATAAAGTAAAGTGTGTCACAAAGCATTCAAACTCTAATTGTGTCATTATAAAGATTGTCCAGACATTGCAGAGGAATTGAAAGAGACTAGCATACACATTTGATGGGTAAGTGGACGTGTCTGAGCCATTACCGGATCGGGTCGCTGTAGGCTCCTGCCAGTCAGCTGTGTGGATCAAACCTCAGATAGCCAGTCATGCGCCGCTGTGTTGTGTGCCTGCCCTTAGGTTGATCAACAAAAAGCAGGTAGAAGAATTCCAGCTACTCAGTGTTAACTATAGCAGACAGGTGAATAGATGTTGATGGCCTCTCTTAATTGTAAAACACTTTAACATAGCTCCAGATAAGTCAGTGCCTCAGGAAATGTTTTCAACAAACGGACTATTGGAGCCTGAAACATTGTTACATCCAGGACACATTATGGTCTATGTCGGTACTTAATAGCCACAGTGGAAAATGTATTAGAAACTTTCAGGGACTTAGAATTGTTCGAGACTGGATCCGCATCTGGATGTGAGAAAGTGGTTGTGAAAGTGTACGAGTTTTCAGACTGTCTCACAATGGATCATTGAATCAGCTTGTCTATTGAAGCAGTGGATTATTTTCTTTTGGAAAGAAATTTGACTTTGCCAGAGTGAAAGGTTAGCAGAGAGGTTCATCTATTGAAACATTAAGAAAGCTACTGTGTCACTCTCGCGGTCTCCTATCATGTTACGTGTCATTGTGTACAACGGTTTGTCTCTGCATTATCTAACAGCTTACGTAACAACAACAACAACATGCATGTAGAGTTATATGTGCAGCTGAAGTGGCCATAAAACACTCGGTTTAGCATTTATATTTGCAAGAGAATTCTTCTGCTACTTAAAACTTGTCACATTCACATGCAACCCAGTGAAACAATATTATAAAATGACAACTCATTAGACAAAGCTGATTGTAACAGGACAGCTACTGTTCAACTGTTGTATAATATCGCTGGGAATGTGAGCAGGTTCTCTGCGGCTGTATTGTGTAAGACATACTTGACCTTAGCCAGCCAACAGCCAAGTCGCAACTCTTTGATAGTTACATAACCGGTGGAAATGTTCCCTTCTGACGTGATAAGATTGAGATTGTAAAACACGAATCTAGGAGAGAGGCATAACCTGTACACAGTGAAACAGCAACTACTCACTAGTTATATAACATAGATGACATTAGCCCAGCTGATTCTGTGAAAAAAGGATTCTATCTAATATTATTCGCTTCAAGTTCAAACAGCCCAGTCGAATGACAAAGCTTTAATAGTTACATAATATCCGTGAGGCTGAAGGTATAGACTGCATTAAACAAGATCGAAAAACATTGTATAAGACATATATTCACTTCAGGTAGGGGCAGTGGATTCGGTGGTAGAGATAGAGCCTTGCAGAGGGACGGATATGGCTGTTTTGTATTCTTAGCAAACTAGCCTTGTAGGATAAAGGAATGGAATGTTGTTTATATATTACGGAGAGTAGCTTAGGCACAGTGTACACTATGTGTTGTCAGCGCTGGGGGCCAGCCTTACTGGCAGTGTGCTATGTGACAGTTCTTCCCTCAAGCACTTACATAGTTTAATATTACAACTAAGCTAGATTTCTTGGGACGTGGAGATAATCCAGGTGTATTAATGGACGTATTTTGGTGACAGTCAAATATGTGAGAGTTATGTACTGGTACATACAGCTTTCATCAACAAGATACAGGGCCTGTTATAAGGGCGCTATTTGTGTGTTAATAGAAGGCCACTTTCACATTACCGGATAGTTCAACAGCTTATCAAGGAGCTCAACAGTCAAATAACTAAAACATTGACTGGTGATGGTTTTAAATGGATTTTTCTCTACGAGACAGTTAGTCTCTGGCTGTGTTTCAAGGTGTTTTGCTGATAACAGGTGTGAAAAGTTGAAAACTGTAAAGCAGAGAGTTTTACACCTTACGATAGACAATTTTCAGTTGGATTATTCTCTCCTTTTCATCTGTAATGCATTTTTTTCTACATCCTGGCTGTTGAGTTAACCATCTTAAGCTTACCATTGGACTACCTGTGTGGGGCTACTTTTGACCAAATTTTCAAAAAGTCCTATTCTACACATTTTACAGGTAGCACTGACAGTATTTAACATTTCAATCTGAAGTCAGTACTGTGGGTATACTCTTTACTGCCGGCTAGCTGATCTCTGGTAGCTGTCAACCAGGAGCCAAGAGCTAGGTGACTTATTTTACAGGCTCACACTGTCCCTCCCTCTCCCATTGGTCTCCTTAGTCCACTACCTCCCCTCCCATTTACCTGGCAAACTATAGAGGTGTGCTTTTGTTAGTCTGCTGCCATGCTGAGTGAGGTGACTGTGTAAGGCAGTATCTGGCATGTGGGCAGCCTGGAATGATAATATTTTTATAGCAAGGGGAAGCCGTGTTAAGCTGTACGGATGCACATGAGGAATTTACACTAGTGGAGCAGTTTTAATAATTGATAACGATCAGAATACTACGCTACCTGCACTCCACAGGTATCAACAAGAATTTGATGTGGACCAATTAATCAGTTCGTTTGTCACATAATTCCAAGCACCTTACATATACCTCTTTGTGCAGGAGACAAATTACTCTGAAAACTGGAATGTTAACTTACTGGATCGGTTTAAAATTTCATGAACTTTTATAAAAAATGGTTATGAATGTAAAATACCAGGATGTACATTTCATGGACAGAATATTTTTATCAACTGGAATTTATGCTAAACTGACCCACTAACCTCCAATGAGAAAATATTTTAATTCATAGTGTTTCATCGTTTAGAGGACTTTCATCAGGAATTTACATTAGTTGGGGATTGGCTTCTGACCTAACTGTTTTGAAAGTACTAGTAATGTCAGGGATTAAGGCTAACGAAGGCATAATATACTTCAATTTTAGAAAATCTGAGTGAGTACAACAGGCTACAGATTTGAGGAATACTTGTGATTTTATGAACAAGGAAATTTAAGTGAATTGTTTAGGAATATAAAAAACCGGAGGCTAATCAGGGTATTTTTCCCTGGATAATACATTTGCCTACCTTTTGCCTCGGATGCTTTTCATTGTATCGTTGACCATGTTAATTGTGCCTTGTCCCGACAAATGTTCTCAAAAGACTTGAGTTTGTGCTACAGATTAAGTGTTTTGTGTTGGGAAATAATAGCCCATTGTTGGGTGTATAAGGTGTGCCTCAGGGAATACCTGTATCAATCCCACTCCTAATGAATATTCCGAGTTCAGGTAACATTGTGATGATGTGATGATTACTGATTCTTATCACACAGTTTTAATGCAGAATTTAGTACAAATAACCAGGATTTTGAGATTGTAACACATCAGTTCTGATCTTGTCTGAAAAGAAGTACATGGATTATACAGGTGTAGGAAAGGATTATATAGTTGTGGCGATACATTTGAAGAAAGACTTGATAATCTCTCTATAGTCTATACTTTCTGGCTAATTACTAATCATAACGTCGGAAATGAATTCGAGACAGCGTTATTATACAAGATTTTGCGTATGTTAAAAATAAGATTGTGCTATGACCTGAAACAGCATTGAATCTAGTTCTATAGAATAGTTTCATGTAATGAGATACCTAGAGATTCATCATATAACATTATGTGAACTAGGTATTCTCTGAAGGATAAAAAAACTGACTTACAAAGGGGAGCCTGAATAAAGGAAATATTTTCTGAAGTGTGGAATGATGCATAAATCATGTGCTGTTTGACAGATAATCAGTTATATCTAGCCGCTATAAGGATATAGAATTAATGAATGAAGCTGTGTCCTCAGGTAGTTATACAGGTAAAGCAAAGAGATGCTCTGTGGATAAGGAAGGAGTGTGTTCTCAATACGAGAGGACTCTTTCGCAGAATCTCTCCCATGTCAGTTATTGATTTAGATGTGTTCCATGGAAACATCGCGGTCTGGACGGGCGATACAACTGCAAGACGATTCTGCTAACATTAAGTAATGTTACTGTGCATGGCTGGGAGAATTCAGCCAGAGCCCTCCCTTACAATGGTTTCCGCAAAGATTCAGGGTGTCGGGGATTATGAGAAGAAGCAGCGTCAGGATGATCATCCACCGTCAGCAGCGAAGGACTCGCCCAAAAAACGAGTGTTCCAACGTTTACGAAGTAAATCTGCTAGTTACAGTAATGGATTTATTCGTGTTCCTTTACCTGTTCAAGAGACAGTGAAAAACACAAGTACAGCAGATGAGATGACAAGTTTAGGTACATATAATGCAGCTAAGCCTACTGTTGTGCCAGTCCGTAAATCAATATTAAAAAAACCGAGCACTGAAGTCTCTGGTCCAAATTATACCTTGATCAGTTCATGTGATGCTGTTTCTAATTCAGTCCATCCTTGTGAAGCAGGCAAGGAGACAGCTGCTGTTGAATGCTCAAGAACTAGGACAAAGTCTTTGTCTCTGAATGAGGCATCTTCCTGTTCTGGGCTGGCGTATGGCAAAATAAAGATTCCTTTAAAAGCCAGCGTGCAGCATGGTGTTGAGAGTGGAAAGACTTCTAGACACAATTCGACATCAGTTATTAAACCAGTTCCTTACCAAAAGACAGTCATCGCAAATGGACATATAGACAGTCTTCATAATGTTGCTGACAGTATCCATAAAGATGGGCATACTTCAGCTTTCGTTGATAAAACAACTTGCCCCAAAAGGACGATTATATCGAATGGGGATCTAAAAAGAAATGACAGGTGCGAAAGGGCTAATTCTACCGATGTAGCTGTTAAAAAACCACAGGTTAGACCCAGCAAGTTTGGACCTATTTTAGATCAGATTGATGCCTTAGTTTCCCTGCATAAGCAGACCAGCTATCTCCCAGTGTCGTGTGCTGCAGCTAGACATCGCTCCACGGAAGCATTACATGGTTCTATTAAGGGTAGTGAGAAAAAAGCTGATAATAATACATGCCCTGGCTCTATTACTGGTGAGGAAAAGAGGGCAGATACAAAGAACATTATGCCAAATCAAAATAGCTCAAACTCACGCCGGAAATACACGCGGCTAATCAATGAGAAACTCAATAGTGCTATATGTAATAAAATATCGTCTAACACTCTAGTGAAGA
Organism: Mopalia kennerleyi; assembly: GCA_034783855.1. Taxonomy (NCBI): domain Eukaryota; kingdom Metazoa; phylum Mollusca; class Polyplacophora; order Chitonida; family Mopaliidae; genus Mopalia; species Mopalia kennerleyi. Next base: position 8,535 of record JAVFBX010212007.1, read on the forward strand.
GCGATTTAAACGAGTTGTTTGACCAGCGCTCAAATGGACTGGTACGTAACGATCTCAGTCGGATTCCCGTTCACCGTTCACCAAACAGAAATACTCATCGGGATAAATCACAGAATGTGTTTTCAACAACCAGTTCAACTGCTACTTCATCTAACAAGCCAGCTTTGGGTGGGACTGTGGACTCTGAAAATAAACCGACAACTTCCGTGAAAGACGACACCAAACCGACAGTGCAGAAATCCTGTTCAGTCCTGATGAAAGGAATTATACGTTACAGGCGGTCAATAAGTTTGAGGTCACCTGAGGTTATACCTCCATCGCCCACAGGCGCTAAATATAATAATAATACCATTCTTAGATTAGGTTCAGAGGTCAATCAGAGCTCCTTTAATCCTGTGTCAGCAATACATAGAGTCCCAGAATCAAAAACAAAAGATCGTGAAAAGTCTGGGCCTGCATCAGTAGCTAAACTTACAAAATCATTCTCAATGTTGAACAATACTGCCAGCTCTCCTAATAACAATCAGTGCTCAGAAATTTCGGAAAATGACAAAAGATCAAATGTTCTAGGAAGAAATGGTGCTAAAGACTCCAAATGTATGCCTCATAAAGGACACTCAACACAAGGGAAAAATCAACGTTCACCAAGAGATAAGTGTAAAAAAGCACTGCGCAAATCTAAACTGAATTCCTCCGAGGAAAATGATTACAAACAATCTCACGAGCCAGAACCTACGGATCATGTTGAAAGTTTCAGACTGGCCTCTTTTCAAAATCTACCAAATCATAGTTGTCAGAAACCATCATTGTCAAATTTAGTAAATTCACAAGACAATTCTACAGATTTTATAAAAAATTCATCATTATCTGAAAAGAAATTTAAAAATCCATCCCACAAATCCTTGACAAATTTGTTTGCCAATGGTACCTTCGTTGGGAATGTGTCTGAAACAAAGAGTCTGCAATACAACGGCTTAGTCGATCGTTGGAAATCTCAAACAGAATTAGATAGCTCAAGTGGTATAGGTTGTGGACATTATCCCGTTAGGCGTGCAAAAAGTTCTGTGATAAACATGACTGTTATACGTGGAAAGCCCGACGGTCAGTCGTCTACGGACACTGTGGAAGGGGAACAACTCTCCCAGAAAACTCAAGTCAAAAAAATTCCTCGGCCAACTCAAGAATCAAAACATCATACCCCTGAATGGTTAACCAATACTAAACTAAACCATGCCTTTTCGGCAACAAATAATTCAAGGAAACTTAGCCGTAGTTTGAGCCAACTAATAGGCAAGGAATTTAACGGTCTCAGTCCATTTAGTGCAATTAAAGCCTCCATAGACATAGAGGGGAGTGTAGAAGAGTCTAATTCTTCCCAACCCAGCAACAAGACGGACTCTTCTCTTGTTGTACGTCAGTGTCGTATTGGACCAGCTTTAGCTTTTGGAATTGTTTCTTTTGACCAGGTAGGCTTCATATACATTTGCGATATTCATATTTGTCAAAATATCAATTTTTATGGAGGCAGTTGATAGAGAGCTTCCTGTTGCCCTGGGGATCTCAGTGGGAAGGGGCATCATGAAATCTCTCTGTTCATGACGTCATTGTGCTACATGTATCTCTCATTGTCCTGTCTTGTCTTTGTTCGTTGCCAGCCAAGTCGACGGTGGTTTCCTTCACCCATTTTTGCCATTCATTTACCCATCGCATGAGTTTAAGTACTGTGTAAAATGCTAATCAGACAAATGTCTAGCCACAGTGTGCTTCTTCTTACCATTCACTGTCTCTTTTTTAAGATCCGTAATTAGTACATTTCACATCCTCGTAGATCACAAATAATAACAGATAGTATGTACCATATCATTTTGTGAACAAAACTGTCAACAAATAAGCATCCAGCATCCATCATTATTTTTAATTTAATTTAAAACAAATTCTATCCTTTTATCTCTGATTATCTCTGAAGTCTTAACAGGTTAATATAATGCTTTAAATGGGTACTTATTGAACATCACACCTGTGCTCACCTGACCATAATCCTATTACCTTAATGACCGCCTTACCTGTGGTCACTCTCCAGTCCCCCATACACACCTGATGTACTGACCACCCATTAGTCACCTGTATAATGAGCTCCATTAGCAGTTCAGTCTCCCTGTCAATTAAAGGTCAGGTCCCTCTCTGAATAAATCAACAAAACCTAATGATCACAGAACATGGAAGTCATTTTCTCTCTATGTTCAATTCTGAGAAGAATATCATGCTTGTGGAATTTAGTGTTAAGTCTTGTTGAATCTTTTAGCTCAAAATCAATTTACCCTTTTTATCCTTAATATTCAAACATAAAGCCAGTGAAAAAAGCCCAAATTAAACAAACAAAAAATCTGTGAATCAACCCACCAACTATTAAGCACTCTGTTTTTTTCAGTCAATATAAATTCAGTGCACTAAATTCATTTATCATCTGTTATAATCGAATTAGAAAAACTATTTTCCCTAAAACCAACTGATGTACTGTCGATCTGCACCGTTACCTCAAAGATTGAATGTCTGTATGTACTGATAATACTCCATTTTTAGATAAATCGCCGAATACGATATATACCCTGCTATTGACAAACATTTTGAAAGACATCTAAACAGTACGGTGTTCTGAAATACTCGTAGGAAGGCAAAATGTTATTATAGGTATTGACATTTCAAAGCAACAATAAAATCATATGTCTTTATGAAAAAGTATTTCATTATGCCCCGCCGCCCCCCCAATATCGTACACTCTCTACATAATTTAAATGCTTGATTTCATATTAAGCAGTAATATGTTACACATGATACATGTAGAATGGTCTGGATTTTTCGCAAATGTCTCAATTGTGTAGCAGACAATATTTTTTAACATTCTTGATTGATCTTGTCTTTTTTGGGCTGATTTACTTAGAAAATGTCTAGAGTTAAAAATAGCTTTGAAGAATTGGGGTCACCATTGTCAGATGTCAACATCGTGTGTTCTGTTCATCTTTACAGCTCTCTGAACTTCTCTCTGATCAGTTTAACCACTCTCTCCTCATTTCCACTTCTCTATTGTCCAAGCGGAGCACGCATTACTTGACCTAATTTCTCTCCTCACAGAATCTTACCTGTATATGTAGATCTGTACCTGAACTTACCTTTTGTATATATGGTTAAACCAGTATACCAGGTATAGATGGAGTTTAGTATAGTAACGACTCTGAAGATAATGAGATAATGAATTCATTATCTATCTTAGGTTTTGTTTGTTTGTTTGTTTGATTGGTGTTTAACGTCGTACTCAAGGGTATTTCACTTATATGACGACGGATACAAAA
>JAVFBX010212018.1:0-11881 GCA_034783855.1 Mopalia kennerleyi
CCCCCCCCCCCCCCCCCCCCCCCCCCCCCCCCCCCCCCCCCCCCCCCCCCCCCCCCCCCCCCCCCCCCCCCCCGCCGTAGACGGGGGGTGAATCCGTAGCCCGACCACAGCTCGAACGCAGCGAAAGTTCCTCATCCACTAAAAGAGCAACGGCGTGTCTGCGTGCTCCCAAATCCGTACTGAGGCGGTACTCACCCCGTACGGATCCCCAAATTGTTCCACGTTTTTGCAAGTAGACAGCACGCACTTGCAAGAACGGCGGGCTGGGACCCCGGCTTCCGGGAACTCCTGCCTACTTCGCCTGTGTTGGATATTCTCTGTTGTTATTACGGGTTTCAACCCATTATAGAAGCTCCGATCCGAAGTACGGCCATATAATGTGAAATGCTCGAATTGTCACGTGATCAAGAATTCTTTGACGAAATGCAAATTTTTACTGTATGTATAAAACATATATTTTACGTGCCATTTTGCCGTGTCTCTTATCACCAAAATGGAATAAAGGTATTCGTTTAACAAAATACGCAGACATTGAAAGCGGCCTGGACATAAGCGGCTATGAATAAACCTTTATCGTTTAGACAGGTCTGTGATATATACGCGCGAACGATCGATATTATCCATTACTTACGGCGAAAAGACATGTGTACTTTAAGAAACAGTGTCCATTTAGGACCTGCACAAATCTTGACGAAACCAAGAGGAAATCTTGAAACTGTTAAAAGAAAAGCGATTTTCTTTGATAAAGTACTCCAACCTCCTTGTGGTTTAATATCTGGTACTTTTGTCCATGTATGCATTGGTTTGGTTGGAGGACTGTGATTGTTAGATAAAGGTATGCACATCGTATCTTTTAAGATGAGCTGAACTGATTCCGACAAAGAGCGGGTCTCAAACCCGAGTAATAACAAGCGAGCACATAGAAATCCGGTGAACTACTCGCAACACGTATACATGGAGGAGATTACACGCCCGGAGACAAGGGGAATAATTGTATTATCCCATTTCCACAGCGTGATTGTTATTCTACAGAAATACAAATAACTTAACATACGTACTTGTAAAAGACAACCACAGGACACAAAAAGTGCAGATTATATTGTACAAAGTGTATACAGTGAAGGATATTGGCGTCTTGCTGTTCCTTACAATGTGGAAAGAATGTAAAAAGTGAGCGCTATAGACTATGTTTGATAATGTCATACAAGTTAAATTTGTTTATAGTTTCTACCTGAAAAAAATGCCGCATTTTGCAACACATGTCGTTACACTTTATTTTTGACCTAATCTCTCCTGTGCGAGGAGGGGAGAATGTTAATGTTTAAGCGTCATTAATTTTCTCGCCCCCTTAACAGGAGAGGATTGTCAAACTTGGATACCCCCACAACATGTATTGTAAAATGCGGCCTGTTTTTCAGGTGGCAGCAAAACAAATTAAGGTTGTATGAATTATCAGACATAATTTAATTTTTTTATATTACACTCACTTCTTATATTCCTCACCCTTCCCACCATTCAGCTCGGAAACATGTATTACCAAGGTATGAGTAGCTCTTAGAACCCACCTGCTGTTAAAGTAAAAGACAATTACTGTTTTCGACCTGAACTTATTATTTTTATTGCATATTTTCAAAGACAAACATCTCTATTGCACTTGCATTCGAGTAAGCATAGCCGTTTTTTAGTTAATTAAACAAGCGGGACTGACGTTATTGTTCGAAAAAATAAACAATACAAATAATAAGTTTAGGTCGAAAAACAGTTGTCTTTCCCTTTAACACTGGCAAACCGGTCTTTCTCGTTAATTTGCCTTTGTATCAGGTTGGCATTCACTTAAGACTCATGGAAATTTGTATCCGTCTATTTATCAATCGTGGTTTATTTAATGAATATCGTAATAAACATTTGAAATAACTTGGTCGTTTGATTGGGGTGTTTCACTGTTTCGACCTGTTCCTTGCACAGATACGAAAACCTGGAGGAAACCTTTCCGCAATTTGCGGAGCCATATCGTATGACACACATACACTGCATGTAACTAATGGTCCACGGACCCGTGAACTCGATCCCGTGAAGGATACGTCGGAGTAGGATATGTAGGCGGAGAAAAATGAGAGTAAACTGTTCGTGTGAGCTTTCTCCTGGTTTGTATAGCCTTACACGTTCTTCACATTGAGAGGCGCCGTTTACCCACTTAACAGCTAATACATGATAATAGCATAGATTTATCACTAACGAAAATTGAAAATCAAAAAGTCAAAGAAAACATAGAACGATTCCATATTTTACGAATATAGGCCATCCGTATCTCAATACAGCGACAAACAAAACACGGCGAGCGTTTTTGAGATCTGATTTTAATTAGATTGGGTATATTGGTTAACTGTCATTGTTATTGATCATACGAGAAGTCCATTAACTGGAAGTTTGAAACGACCTATTGTCCCAGATTAACAGCATTGTGGTTTTTGAAAAGCTCGTAACGTTTCACGTGACGTAGAATGCGCAGGAGCTGTCATGTTGCTCCGTTCCGCGCATTGAAAAGGTCACAAATGACTGGTGAATAGTGGGTAAGATTGCTTTATATATAAATGTGCGTTTATTAGAAAGAAAATAGCAAGTTGCTAGCAGATGACGGCTGTTCTATTTCATGCACTGCTTGATGTGACGCATACAAATACTGAAAAATCTCATTGTTAACAGGAAATATCACAAGTGGCTGTGTTTTGGATTTAACTGGTTTTCCCATGATTCCTCAGCCGAGTTGTGATAGTCAAACATCCTACACTGTACGCTAGCCGTAAGAAGTTGGGTAGAAATTACCATAATAACATTAGGTTGTGCGGCGTTTTATACGTCTATAGTTGATAGATTACTGATCAAACTCATATAGTTAAGATTCATTTGTGTTAGTCCAATGATAAGGGATTTAAAATAAAAATTACATTAGCACTGGTTTCAGAAGAAGATATTACAGATCTCGTTTTGCAGACACAAACCTTTAGAACATGAAGGATTGACGTCATGCTAATTTCAAATTCGAGGGTTATTTGAATATATTAAATTCAATGTTTAAATTGATATTTATGGTTTACTTGTTAAATATCATTTGTTTCGTTTACAAACAAAACACAAATTCAGTCGACTATTGGTGTTTTACATGTTAATCGAGAGTGCAAATCAATCAAGAAGTAGTTCTCATCTTTATTGACAATTTGCTGCTGACAAATGACCGTAAAGACTTTAATTGTTTCGCTTATCATGGCTACAGATTGAAACCAGATGGGCTGGAAAGCGACAGACTGGTTAAATTTAGACCGAGTTTGCGCTGATAAGTATGGATTCGATTCGTTAGTACTTTCATCTCTATTGCGTTGTTTGTCGATAATGTCGATATATATATATAACCAGACTGTGGCTCAGCTAATTAGAGCCCTGCTAGCGAGAGACAGACTGTGGCTCAGCTAATTAGAGCCCTGCTAGAGAGAGACACGAGTTAGAATCCCGTTGGAGGCAACCTAAATATACTTTTTAGGCATTAAAAATATATATGCGCTACATATTTACCACGTATGTTTTATACCATGTACATGGTCATTACTTTATCTCAATAATTTTGAAGGTTAGGCCCCTACCCATGACGACCCAATATAAAGATCTTTTCAGAAACATGTCTCTGTGAGTTTATCTAGAATATTAGGTGATTCATTGTTTTGCCAGTCAGATTATTTCTTATAAATATATACGACCGCTTTTCACGCCTTATTAGTATATAAAAATCCTTAGGCATATCTAAAATAGGCTTGTATCGAGCTCATAAAACGAAGTCACGCAGCGGACCACCCACCGGAATCGTCGGGAAGATCAGCTCATAAGTCCTCACCAATATCCCCTGTTATTTGCCATACTCTCTCCACTCCGCGTTACGGCGAAACTTTCCCATGAAATCAATGGCGAATAAACGGAACTACGAACAGAGTATCGATTTAATTTTCCAACAACTCACATTCTGTTAACCATTATTGGGATGAAATGTCGCAGGGGCATTTGATCTCTTTCTAATCAATCAGCCTAAGCCAATTGATTGCAAGATTGATTGGCTGATTGGTTCATTGGTCGATTGATTATTGATTGATTGATTGAAGTTTGATTGATCGATCGATCGATCGATTGATTGATTGATCGATCGATTGGCTGGCTTGGGGTTTGGCTGGTTTGAATAATTGATTGAAAATATGTTGAACGTCAAGCTCAAGTATTCTCGTAACGCGAGGTTGATGTGCGCTCACCCCTAACACTCCCATAATAGTATTTTGCTTAGATTCCAAGCAAAACACTATTATCGCTGCTTATAATATTATGTCACCTTTAAATGACCGCGTGGCAGCTAGCGGTTTATAATATTATGTGACTTAAATGACCGCGTGGAAGCTCGATATTGGTAAAGGAGAGCATATTGACGTCACTAAAGACATGAAATAAAATTATACAAACCAGACACAAGACGTAAAACGAGAGGGAATTAGATTAGAATAATTGTGCAAATTACCAGTGGTGACGCCATAACGGATCCACATTGTGATGCACTTAAGCTCCGAGAGCCCAGGGGCACACGGATCTCACATCAAACAATCCAATTTCCTGTCTCCTACAAAATAGTCTCTGGCGGTCTTTCTCACATTTATCGATGTATCATCTATATTTCAAAAAACGTTTTTTTGTTGTTGTACAAAAACAGAGCACCATCTTTGTCTTTTCCATTAATGCATGTAGCTCACAAGAGATTATACCACAGATATCGTATAGAATTGTATAGCATTGCACGCTTCATGAAGCAGCTTTACTATTGTGGAAACGGCGTCACCAACACAAAAATATGCAGCATCGTATCTTACTATATCGCGTAATTGTAGGCCTACTCCAGGTTGGAGAAACTATTATGTTGAGGTACAATTGAGGTATATGTCACCGATTCAACGCAATGCGTTTCATGTAAAAAAACATTCTATTAGAGACAGAGCATTCGTATGACACATTGTCTCCCCTGACGCTGTAGTTCTTTATTAAATTTATAACAACCGTTTTCATCATCAGCTGTATATTCAGTAGCGGTCGGGATTGCTACCTGGGGTGCTTCAAACAAAATGGATGTCAACAAGATTATTATTTTCAGCCGTGTATATGATGATGGTTGTACCGGCTATGTCTGGTTGTCAAATCACGCCGGCATGTAAATACTTAAAAATCGCATCTGCTAATCATTATCAACCACATCTTGATTTTGTCGAAATCGTAAATGTTCTATTCTATGTGTTTCTTTATATTTGTACCTCCGTGGATTAAAGTCGTTAGGTAATCGCCAGGGATCCAATCATTTATATATTTAGAAACGTTGATTTTGATCTTTAAAGAGTGCCCAGTGCAAAACGCGATGTATATTCTAAGATTAAGGTGGCATAAAAACATAAAACTTTTTCAGATCGGTTTTATGTTCGTCTTTTTTTGTGTTTGTTTTTCTCTTAGGGCAGGATTCGGCTACCGTTACTAGAACAATTTAACCACTTCGCTTAACACGTAAAGGTTATAGTTTCGTCTAGATAAATCTGTCTTAATAATGCTTCCTATTAATTTCAGCTCTAAGCTCTCATTAGGAGGCAGATATCCCGATCAAGAAAGGCCTTGACAAGATTTTGCTTGTCGTTTATAAAAGCAGCGATGTTAATTCCCCGTTTTGCACTGCGCGAGACCTTCGAAACTGGATCCGCGATCGTGAATCGACAAGCGAAATCTCGGGTAAATCTGCTGGGATAAATTTCCGAAACGAAGTGTAATAGACATGGCCTATAAATAGAGTGCCCAATTTAGCTCTGGCAAGTCATTATCATCAAGGTCAATTGGGCAGAAGATAAAAAGCTATAGATGCTGTCCATGGCACGGCACCACTTACGCTGGACGCAAACCTGCCTGGAAATCGTCACGACATCCACATCATTTCAAGCCAATTTAATTACGGACGACAATTGGAAACCAATACGATTTAGTAAACTGTAAATCGAATGCGGACCGTTATGAAGTTAGCTGAACAATAATTGTATACCGGTGTGTACACGTCTAATGCATTTAACTGTTCTTGTGGTGCAATGATTGACAGGTGTGTATTACAATAGGCTCGGGTGGGCGGGTGGAGAAAGCTCCCTGGTCGGCTGGTGCTCTCAGATCTAAAAGGTTACACGCCGAAAAACGATCTGTTTGCCCCATTCTGGGATTGGTTGTTGCCAGTGAGGCTAAGGGTGGTTTCCTTCACCCATTGGACAGAACCGTCGTTATGAGAGCGAATTAACCTTAACTACGACATAAACCCTAATCAAACGATACAACAAACAATGTACTCGGACATACATACTACATCAAATATTAAACCCTTGCATACATTTTATCCTTTGTAATATCGTGTAAACGAGTAATATACATCCGTTAACAATAAACAAAAACTATTTATATATCCCAAATTGTCCCGTTATAATATGGAACATAGTTCATACAATATTGCGTAAGTGAAGTCAGTCATTGGGTCAATGTTATGATGTTAAATGTCACATCAAGAATGGCTATTCAAATGCAAGGGCTCTCGAGTCCTATTCACCTCTCACTCTCATTATGAAGTCCATATTCATTAACTCGATTTCATTCCTCATCAGTTTATGTAAGTCCACACTGACAATGGCTTACAATCAAGTCTTAGCATTGATAAGCTTTATACATATATTCATGGGGATAGCTATCTAAATGTATATATTGTAAAGTTGATAAGATACGTATTCGCATCTAGGGGATAGCTTGGTGTTATTTGGGTGGTGGGAAGGGGGGGGGGGGGGGGGGCTTCATAACAGACGGCCTCAATGCACTAGAACGGAATAATACTTTCGAAAACTGCTATTCGCAGTTTCTTGGAATTTTTCGCTGTCATTTTCAAGCTAGAGCCGAATTAAGCTCGTCATTCTCTACTGGTGTTTTTATGAGCCATTGATAATATATATTCTGAAGCGGCTTTTCAGGGACACTTATATCTCATTTCGATGTATTTGGATGTGTAATTTTATTCACTCTTAATCAGTAGGACATGGATTATATGATGACTTCAGCTGGTCCCGGTGTCACATTATTAGGCCTATAACGTTTTCAATTGCCATCCATACAAGACTCCAAAAATGTCTGAAAATAAAAGTTTAAGAACATAAAACTTTGTACAAGGAAACCATATGGAGTTCAGCAGAAAGTTACAAACACAAGAACAGTTTGTGAATTATGTTAGTGTTAGACGCTTTTCTAATCAGGATCCACCGTGAATTATGTTAGTGTTAGACGCTTTTCTAATCAGGATCCACCGTAGCAGAATGTGAAGTTTAATGATATGAAGCTCCTCAAACATTTAGTTGATTCGGTTGGGAAGGGAATTACGTAGGTCAATCCGGTGTGCTTATCTCTATTCTAACTGCACGCTAATGTAATAAAGATATCAAGCGTGAACTGTAAGAAAGAGGTCGTCTAATTGCATAGCGGGTTGTAGATTTTCACGAAAAAGCTATCTTCGGGATCAAATATTTCCATACGATCCGTAACCGGATAGAGGTGGCTCGGATTTTGGACGACTTTAAAAGTTTTTGTCTATAGTGTTGAGTTTTTATCAGGCTGACGTATTGGTACTGTAGGGGATGTGAACTGATGCATTGCTGAACAAAAGAATTTTGAACAATATGAAAGACATTGAAAATATAGTTGTGCTCATAGTTTTGTGTGTCGTCTACGAGGCGAAACGCTCATAATAGTTTAAACGAAATGGTTATAGGAGAAGTTTCGCGAGTAACACATACATATTACTAGGCGGAATGATTTACATCTGTAACGTGTAGGGGCGATGTGAATACGACAAACTCCCTCACATCGGCTATGGTATCGTTAATGTAAACAAAGTTCCGCGGTTGAAAGCCGTTACACTTACAGCGACTCGTGCTCTAGTCGATCCCTCCAGAATATTTTACGGCTGAACAAATCCTTCCATGCCGCTCTGTATATAGGGTGTTACCCAGCACAACTAATGGTCTATTTTATATTATTTTTCTGACCTGCGTTTGGCGCCTGACAGCAACCCCTTCCTTTGTTAGTTGACGTGGAAGCAGGAACTCACGGCTCTGGACACGCTCTGCTCAGTGTGATAAGCTGTGAATGACGGTTAAAGGTTAACTTGGGAACAACTAGAGAAACTCTCAGCTGTCAATACTCGAAACCGGCAAAATGTTAACATGTCTGGAGAATCGGAGACCTATAATATCTATTCTCTCTATCTTATAGTTAAATAAATTTTTTTATGTATTATGTGTACATCAGTGAAAATGGACCTGAAAACTTAAGTAACACGAGAAAGTGCGTGAAAAGCTAATCGTGCGCATGGAAGTTGAAGACCATGTGGGCATCTGTTAGGTTTTATCAGAAACAAATCACCGATTAGTATACATCCGCTTATATTATTGGAATAGTATGGCCTGCTGGTTAATTCAAGAAATAAGAGAATAACAAATATCATGAGAATAAAAATAAAAGAGAATCTCCGTCCATTTTAATTTTCGTAAAAATTTAAGGGTTTACTTTTCGGAAGATGTCGGAACCGTGTCAGCTACATTTCTTTCCATGGTGGTACTATCTGCTGCCTAATTGACAAGTCCAGCAATTTAAAATATTCTTCAATATTCTTCAATATGGTACACGTTATAAAATGACGGTCCAAATAAACTGCCAAGGAAAGATAAAAAACAAAATCCACAGCAAATCAAATGTTTCGATTCAACCCCAAAGCAAAAACGACATCGAAGAATTTAATCGGAACAGGGCCAATTGATAAAAAAGAAAACACGATTCATTAAAAGTATAATCTCACGTTGAGGGAATTGTAAATTAACGGAAATGGATATGACTTTCAGAAGCAGCTTTTGTTTGAGCTTTTTAGCTGATCGGATCTGATATTTAGGACCACGGGTTACTCATGCATGGTCAGAATAAGTCACACACGCATAGACTCATTATTAATGGGTATATAATTGTTTGACTGCTTTGACACGCTGGTTTCTTTCGTTTTGTCGTGACAAAAGTAATTAGACTAGCTATGGATCTAAAGTCCACTGTTGTTTAAATTTTCTACATGATATTGTGAGTGTTTTGTAGGTGGGAGCGAGGTTGCGACATTATGTAACGCATGTGTGTCACTGAAAGGCAAACCTGAGCATTGTGTTGTTGGGAAATTCTATATTAGACAGTTTCCACACGGTAGGGATACCACCACATCACCCAAATGCTAGTCCCGCGCGAAGGAGACAGCTTTCGCGCTGGCTTACACCCTCCACGGGGTCACGGTCTGGAAACACTATACTTGTATATCCGTAAAAAGTTTAAAATAAACATGGCCGCCAAATATAACCCCGGTACATTTGAGCTGGTTTCTTAAAACCTTACCTCAGACATTCAACCGAACTTGGAAACAATATATTAATGAAATAATTTGTGCCGCTTGAAAAATTTGTTTACTGTGTTTATAAACGAATTTTGAAAGCCAATGGCGTTAATATGTTATTCACGGAAAGTGATTGATATTAAGAGGGTAATGCATTTCATATTAAAGGAAAAGATCTAAACTCAATTTATTTCCATTTTCAGATACATATGCTGGATTCGATATAATGTTTGGAATGTTACAAAAAGGGTATCATGTTAAGTTACAATTATATTGACAGCTGTGGTGAATATTTAGGTCCGGCTATACACGCGAGGCTATCCAAGAGGAACATCCTCTTTTTGAAAGTAGCCTATTGCTAAAGGAACTGTATTACTACACGTAAATTGCTTCACAATTTAGGCTTATTTATATACTAGTAAGAGCGCCCTACTAGGCTGTAAATAAGTGAAACTGAACCCACGATTAGATTGAAATGATGCATCATATAAGGACCTGATTTCCAGCATCTACTAAAATGAATCAATTTAAGAATTTTTCTTTACTTTTTTTCCCAAAAGGAGGACCTATACGGGAACAAGTGTTATTCACAGGCTGCGATTTGGCACACGTGTGATGTAAACGCCACCGTTCAAATGTTTCGTCGATTAATCTGCCCCTTTTTTAAAACCAGAATAAACAGAAGTACGATTACCGTATTAATTTATACGGTTCAGAACTCACATGCCTGTTCACATAACACTTACATCGATGAAACGTCGTCTTTTCAGAGATTTTTGCTCATTCGTAGAATTTATTGGCATTTACATACTTACGATAATTTGTGAAATATTTTTACAAACAGATACCACATGGTAATAAAATGTAGCATGCATTTTACTGAGATATTTGTAAAAGCGCAAAGTGGTGCGTCATATTTTTCAAAATTTAGCATAGAGTATATATATATATGAAAAGGTTTGAACACATTTGAAAAAAGGTAAACGTTGGAAAAAAAATCCTTGGAACAATTTGGGTGTCTATTTCGCCCCCTTCACAATGTGACAATTTTATAGTTTCTCTCGAAGGGTTTTCAAAAACTCTTAATCGTTTGTTTGCTTGATTTGGGTTTAATGTCGTACGTTATAATATTTCACTTCACCCAATGGGGGGAGGAAATCCCCCACGACGCCACTGGCATCAAGCAAAACCAAATCAGGACAAATACAGGACAATCACAGGACGTTATACAGACACCATACACAGATCGGCTTCAAGTTGCCCATTAACTTTGATAAGACCGTGGAAAGTCGTTGATACATGTAGGCTAAACTGCTTCTCAACAGTCAACAGAAAATTACTGGATTGTCCCCATTTCGAGGCTAGGAAGATTGAACTATTTTAACAGTTCATACTTGGTTGGACAATTTTGTTGAATCTTTAATAACCTGTTCATGGCAATCTCACGAATTCGATTTAATGTGTTATCTGATACCGCCATAGTGGAACAAACGGATATGAGACTACATTGTTAATGGGAGTCCGTGCATATTGGAATCGCTGTCCATACAACTACGACACAATCACACTTACCTATGAAAATAGAGCGGTTGATATACGCGATCGACCGTTATTACCTTTCACTTACGTGGGTACTTTTAGTTGCTCTTTCCGCTTTGGCTATTTATGACGTAAGCAAGAGGAATTCTGAAAACGGATATAACAGTCGAAATTTACCTTTCCTCAAAGCCCCCCTCCCCCCTCTATGATAGATACAATGACTTGAATACGTGCGAGTTTTGTCAATGTGCGGATTTGGTTGAATGCTCGTGATTGCAAGACAGTTCTCTGTGCACTTAAGTTTTATGATGAAAAGAGATAAAGAATAGGTCTGAATGCAACAGGGAGAGAACGAGTGTTAATCCGGTGAACAGCTCACGCCACGTCTAACACGTCACGATTACAGCTTTGTAACCGGATGTATATTTATGGCAGGCCTATCCCATTTCCGCTTTGTAGTTTTATCGCCCTTTTACGGACGTTGAACAAAATGATCTTAAAACTGATTGATTGAGGCTTTTTATCGGAATTTTATTCCGTACCTACCGTAACGGTTGTGTCATTTAAATAATGCAGTGGCAATCCAAAATGTGAAGCAGCGAAATATTGACGTCACTATGGCAACAAAGAATTGTCAAATTGCATACTTTTACAATGGTAGACTTCACTACGAATCCACTTTGAGTTAACCATAAGCCCAGAGACCACTTGAGCACTCATATCGTCCACCTGGTCTAAAGGCTGGCCATACAATGCGACATGTTTCGTAACGCATTCCAAAGTAGTTTTTCTCTGAATCTAGGTTTTAAAATATGCATTTATTAACTACAGTTTAAATAT
>JAVFBX010212029.1:0-11881 GCA_034783855.1 Mopalia kennerleyi
AGTTTAACATGCAGTGCGGACAGACTATTTAGCCGTGGTCGAAGTTAACGCGAGAAGAGTCTGTCCACGCGAGACTAGTGTAGCTCTTGCAGGACCCCTGAGGTGTCTTCATTATGACGATTTTTAGAATCCAGATGTTATGTATGTATATATTTCTGCAAGCCTAGATTATCAGGATTACAAATATGGACATTTTGTGAAGATCAATTAGTAACAAGACATGACAAGTACAGGGCAATAAAAGGATATAATACAACACCATGATCATTGGCTTCATGTTGGCCGTTAGCTCCGAGAACACCACGGAAAAAGAATCTCGCAAACAACCCCCCGCGTATAATAATTTTCTACTAAAAAAATAAATAAATAGACTAGTTTAACTAGTTGTAATCAGAATTCGGAATTAATGTTTTCACTATCATAAAGTGGAATATTTAACTTTAAATTAAAATGATAATAAAAATTGTGTTTATTTTGATAGGTAAACGTTTCTACAGAGTATACCTAATGTACGTGTTGCACGGTTGCAGGTAAAACTTTAATACACGTATGTGCCGCACTTTGTTTTCCGAAGCCCATCTCCATAACAGATAAATCTGAACTTCATATTTACTTCTATAATGAATCATAAAGTTGGGCCTTTTGTTGATTGTAAACCAAATTATACACATTGTGCGGGGTTGGTTTTTTCTTTGGACAGTTCTCAATTTGTCTAGAAATCTCAACACTTTTTAATGACAATTTATTCCTATACAATTTTTTTATTCATTCTGTACAAACAAGATTGTTTTGACCTCACAAAAAAACCCCAAGACAAATAAGGTACAGGTAGGAGTTTAAGGTGAAGAAAACATACTACATGTATAAGGAATGTATACCAATAATTTCAGCTCCTGACACGACTTGTGGTGGTTAATATATCCAGTCTAAACTGGCGCTGCCCAAAGATTTGTTTCAAGTCGACAATGGCGGGCTCGTTTACCCACAATGCACTGCGCGACATGACGTTTGGAAGTGGCGCAGAATTTTATCCACCCGGATAATATTTTCAACACAGTTACATGTATTCAAAACTAACTACGACTATTTTCATAGATTATTTGTCAATGTTGTCCATAAATCAAAAGGGAATTTCACAAAGCAGTGTTAAACTTTTGTTAAATAGTATGACGTAAATAGTGAGTTCAGATTGTCTTAAAACTGGATACATATTATCTTTGCAATACGAATGTATAATTGTTTATGTTCACGATTTAAGTAGACCTCCGTCATACAACAGAAATATTATTGATGACTGCGTTAAACATCCATTCATTCAATCAAATAGAATTAATAAGTCTATCAAATAATTAATCTTAACCAAAATGAGGGTTTGTTTTGTTTAGTTTCCTGCTTGTCATAAAAAGCTGATTTAATCATAGATTCTGTCAAAAGGGTAAATTATCTATGTCAAGCTTAAATACTAACGCCTTAAAATCGGTTTTTGTGGAATGACCAGAATGCTTGTAGCATTGCTCCGTTTGCAATCAGTAAATTTTCAGGCACTGTTTATAAGTTAATGGAATACAACTCAACCCAGCCCAGTCCAGCGTTGTATTGTACTGTACATAATCAGATGATACCAAATAACAACTGCGACAACAAAAACAACAAGACGAGTATGCACATGTATGTCTAACAGTATACAGTGAAGGAAGGTTATCTGGGACTTCCTCTCAGCGTTCTATTTTGAAACAAATTCTGATAAATCCAGGAAATAGCCCCTGGGAAGCGTTTAGATTACTCCTCATCTGAACTGTTACACTGGTGAAATTACGTAATTACGGGAACTGTGAACCGTATATAAAATAATCGGAATGACATTCTCTTTCTTGCGTGAAAGTCATCTATTTTAAAAGTATTTAGTATGGCCTACGGGCTTTTGGACTTATCTCTGAAAGAAAAAAGAGTTGGTAATCTCTCACTCCGTCTACATCTGTGTAGGTATAATGAAGTAGCCTGTGAACCTCTGTAAATCTTTATCCGCACATATTATTCCTCCGTGTACGCGTGTCTCTCGTAGGTGAAAATATAGTGGATTCCATCTGTTACACAGCACTGATTAATATATCATATTCCATATCAGTAGAAACTCAAAATTACAGAAACAAAATCACAAATTAACTACAACAGAGTTGTCCACTTTCCAAACAACCCCCTCCTTCCATTCTATTCTCCCAAATGCTTCTTTAGTTGGTACTCTCGTCAGTCCGCATTGCTAAAGATTTAGATGGGATGTTCAAGGCACACACGTTAATGATGGAAGCATAAGTCTGTGGACAGCGTGGAAACAATCATTTCGTTGATTATAAAATAAAGTTATAAGCAAAGGTATTGTTATGTTATGATAGGGTATATATACTCTCCCAAAAAAGAAACGCAACTTCTTTTTTCCAAATATGAATTTTCAACATCATTTTAAATACAGAAATAAGCATTATATTACATTGAAACTAAGCACACTGGTTGTTCAGATTTTAAAGTTTCAGAGTTTGCGGCGCTGGATATCGACTGCGCACGCGTCTGTCCAAATCATCCCACAAATGTTCTATTGGGTTCAAATCTGGAAATTTGGACGACCAGGGCAACTCTGTTAGGTTCTGGTTATTTAGAAACTCAACAGTAGCACAAGCTGTGTGCGGCCGAGCGAAAAACTTCTCTACGGAGGTCCATTATGGGCAGCATTTGTGGTGTAAAAAACTCTTCTCTGCAGTTTGAATATGGATTCATCGCTAAACCAGACTAGCCTTCAGTTTCGCAGGTTCCAGTCCCTTAATCTGTTGAACCATCGGACCCTTGCACGTCGATGTTGTTGTCTCAGTACTACGCAAAAGTAAGGACGCCTGGCGCGTAAGCCGTTTTGACGGAGACTGTTTCTGACTGTCTGTGCCGATATTCTTGGGAGACCTGGGACATTTGATGCGGTTTCTGTTGCTGGTATGGTCCCGCAGAGATCGAGGGCTGCTGTTGTGACCCTAGGCCGACCAGAACCTTGACGGTCTTCACTTGAACCGGCTGTGCTTATTGGGATGCAAATGCAATACAGTAGGTTGTCTTTGAAAATATGCAATAAAAACAATGATTTAATGTCGAAAAACAGTTGTCTTTGCCTTTAATGATGAAAACGTTACAAAATGAATTTCGGCAAACATAATAAAATTATTTAGCGGTAATGTTTTTACCGATTTCAATCTCATCACAGAGGAACTTCGATAGCTTATATTTTTGTGTAGTTCCGGGCGGGTTTTATTGTTAGAGGAGCATTTGTACGGGAAATATTCACACAGAAACATTTTCTTTAATATTTTTAACATCTGATGTTCCTTAAGACGTATTTCATGTTTAATTTTAGGGAATTATGTTTTTTGACAATTACAGTTCTTTAAAACATCATGACATTATTTTGCGTCAGCGCAAGGTAAAGATTTTCTATTTACTATGTTGCTACCTATACACTTGAAAGAAGAAGAAAAAACTCGATAACTTGGTTACTTGGACAAGGTGAATTCGTTGTTACTTTGGGGAAGCAGCTTCTCATCCATTAGAAAATACTTCCTGTTACCAAAATTATAGTGCTTTTTCTAATACAACTTTCCTATGGCTGAGAGTCGACGGTGTTAGGCTTCGTCTGGCTGTCATTGCTTAACACTGGATGGACTGTGTTAGGCTTCGTTTGGCTGTCATTGCTTAACACTGGATGGACTGTGTTAGGCTTCGTCTGGCTGTCATTGCTTAACACTGGATGGACTGTAAAGCGCAGGATTAAACCTTACTGAATTTATTGTCGCTATAAAGCAACAGTATTTAAGTTTAAAATGTTAGATAAGAGAACACCAGAATTACCTGGTTTTCGTAGCTCATGTAATCTAAACATTGCACTAAAATACAGCTTACTCTATGCCTATGAAATAATTATAATATTATAATATTTCCAATTCTATTACAGTTTTCTGATTCAATCTTGTAAATTAGGCATCAGAGCGAGAGATAATCCATACATATTTCATAATGTAGGCAAATGCAAACACTACGCTACAATCTTGTATAACTTGCCATTGAGAGAAAGTAAATATAACAGTATATCACGTGCGCAAAATATGAATACAGCGTATAACGATATGTTGATTGCGTTATTAAAGGTATACCATATTCGTACATAAGCGAAACGAACCAGCAATTAAATTACAGTGGACAGAGTGAGACTAACATAATACAAATCGTCAGTTACATGGAGGAACACCGCGCCGTATTTATCACTGATTGAGTTTTTGAAAATATAATACAATATGAAATCCCAGAAGGCCGATCGTTTGACTTTCTGCAAACACTCACCTTAATTTTGTGATAATCCAATAAGATATTTGACACCAACCAATACTTTTTACAAATTTATGGAGTTTGCATAGTTCTTCGAAAATAATAATAATGAATACTATCATACCTAACCTATCTGTCTTTTACAGATGTTGCTATGATTCCACGCCGCAAAGGGTGATTGAGAAAAATACAGCACATGTTACAGCTGAGTTACTGTGACTATTTTTCGTTGGACTGCACAGGAAATAGCAAATGTAGCGATCCTAAAAGGTCAGCAGTTTACTCCGTTTGACAAAATATTGTTAAATGTGATAAATTAAGACAGGATGACTAAATACGTTTGAGGAATACCAGTACTGCCCGTGGCCAGACCGTTGAATACCTTGAGCCAGTGGTGGTATTGGTGTTAGATTGAAAAATAAATATATATATTGAGTAGGTTTGTTTCTCTCCTAGAAAGGTATCACAGTTATCACTGTAATGTTGGAAAGATTTATTTTCAAGGTGGATTGCTGGGTGGGAAATCCCAGAAGGCGGATCGTTTTATTTTCTGCAAACACTCACCTTAATTTGGGATAGTCCAATTACATATTTGACACCAACCAATACTTTTTAAAAAAGTAATAATGAATACTATTATACCTAACCTATGTATATTTTACAGATGTTGCTATGATTACACGCCGCAAAGGGCACATGTTACAGCTGCGTTACTGTGACTATTTGTCGTTGGACTGCACATGAAATAGCAAATGTAGCGATCCTAAAAGGTCAGTTTGACAAAATATTGTTAAATCTGATAAATCAAGACAGGATGATTAAATATGTTTGAGGAATGGTAGTACGGCTCGTGGCCAGACAGTTGAATACCTTGAATCAGTGCTGTATGTGGTGGCGTCGGTGTAAGATTAAAAAAAAGTTTGTTTCTGTCCTAGAACAATTTCACGGTTATCACTGTAATGGATTGCTTGGTGGGATGGAATTGCGCTTCCTGTAGCCCCGGGGCTCTCATGGATAATGGGCAGCATGGAATATAATCTGATTGTGATGTATTTGTATTGTGTCCTGTGATTGTCCTGCATCTTTCCTGTCTTTTCGGAAAACGTTCTGTTTCAATGCAATACAGACACTCGTACAGTTTCCGGAAGAAAGAGACGACGTTTTATGGTTTTGCAGCTCAATGTGGCGTAAAGCACCAATCGATCAATCAATCAAGCATTCAATCAATCCTGTCTTTTCGGATACCTTTCTGTGCCAATGTCATATTGTATTGCATTTATATTGGTATTGTGTTCTGTGATTGTCTTGCATCTTTGCTGTCTTCGGCTAGCTTTCTGTTTGAAGGCAATACAGGCACTCGTACAGTTTGCCGAAGAAAGAGAGAGTTCATCAAACACTGCATAATCTTGGCCATGTCAAACTAAGTGTACGACGTTTTATGGTTTAACAATTGATTATGAATATGGTATATTATCCATTCAGCTAGGCTGCCTTCAAGAACGCGTTTATTGGAGCTTTAACCCCATTGAATGAGTACGGACATTTTTCAATCTGTCATTGCCACTACTGCCTTAAGTCTGGCCTTATTTGTTGTATTACCAATTAAAGATCCCAAATCCTTAGGCTATCCGGCGGTTCGGTTTGAGTTAATACTACTTGATGTCCGGGTTTTTATGGAGAAAATCAATATAACCATACGTGTCTGATTAGGTGGATAATTTACCTGTCGATCATTTCGGTCCAGCTTCGAAGTCGTCTGTCGAGATTTAGTTTTAGATTGTTTGATTGTTGTTTAACGTCGCACATAAGGACAATTCACTGATATGACGGTATTGGCGCCGCTTAAAACCGGCCATAAACTCCGACCAGAAAGTCCGGTCTTGATCTCCGTACATTGGATCAAGAGAGAATCTGGTCTCTGTTTGTGTTCAACAGGTGCAATGTATTTTATCGTTGTTCAGTATAAGGTCAACTTGTATATCCCTTAACAACAAAGAAATTGTTACATTTATATTAAATATTTGAATCTGTTAAACCAATATTATATTATACTATATGCTATACATTATTATAATCCACGCATAAAACTTTAGTTTGTTCTTGCTTTTATTCGCACCAATTGACAGTAAACGTGTAGTTTAAACGTTGCACAAAACGTCTTAATATATTGGCCTAATTTTTTTTTACAGGGTTTTCACCAAATAAAATTCTCTCAAACTATTCATACAAATAACAAAACAGTGCTCTCTGGAAATCGGTTGTATCAATCCTGTCTTAGTAGTAGGTCATTGGTGATTTTATTCAAACATATTCAAGGTCACGTGTGCGTTTAGATTGGGTACGGAAAATCTACCGGTTGTAGGGAAGCAGCTTGGTGATATGTCAAGCTCTGTTTCTTTGAATAATTCTTACATAAGCGTGTACAATGTAAGGTGGACATTTAATGGAAATAAATCCGGCAGTTACTAGACTTCATTACCAATTAACATCTCAGAGATTTCCCAACGTGAAATTGCAAAATGGACGAGACATCCATGGTCTGAACGGTGCCAGCCAAGTCACTATCATTAGCATATAGATCGTCTCTGAGTATTTCAGCTTTATGGGTTTTTGTTGTTGTTATAAATGTTTTTTGTTAATGTATGAACGGAATTTCACATTTTGTCTGCATCGAGTCTTAAAACGATTTTTCCTTTTTGTCCTTGTTTGCCTATTTACACGTCCGCCATTGTCTTCCTTTCTTATATGTTTCATCCATTGCTGTTAAGCCGTGTATGTGCCAGTGAAGGCGTCGGTTAATGAACCAATACTTTTTTATGGCAATTTATTCCAATAATTATTGGATCGCCAATCGATAATTTAATTGTATATTCAATTATTTACATAGCATTAGGTTTAGACGTGTGTATATTAGTCCTGACTAATTGAAAAGTTTTCGCCAGCTGACTAGAGGGTAGTACGGTAAGAGCGCAATCATACCCTATTCGCCTCAGGGGCATAGTACTTCCAGCAGAACAAAATGATTTTCATAGTTGTGTTAATGTGAAGTTTACCTGTTGAAGTATTCCAAGTTAGTGGTAGTTAACAGCCGTTAAGCATGGCGTCACGCACCAGGCAATCGTTAGAAAAAGAATCATCTTCCTTTATAGCTAGAATAGACGTGGTTTTAATGCAAACACGAGTGACATTGCCCTCGTCTGACCTAGACCGGTCTCAAAATCATACAAACAGAACGTGTTGGTTAGCTTAATTAACCTTTCTTGCTCTGGGAATTCGTGCTTCAAGACAAGAACAGCAAAGCCCAACTGAACTTGTATAACGGCGATCTGGAATAATATGTTTATAACTGAATTGATGTCAAAATTAAATTATCTAAATTTAACGTTAGCAAAGAAATATAATGCTTTCTCCAGTAAACAAAATGTTCTAAAAGTAATTTCACTTTTCAGATAATACATAAGTTATTTTTTTTGTCGCGCTGGATAAAGCTATGCTTTTTTGGCATGTGATTGTCGTGTGTAATTTACTCCACTTAGCAAGCGAGTTAATCGCATCTCTACTCATCTAAAAAAGTTATTACGTTGGGAATTACCAAGATAATACCAATATAGCCTGAAGATAGCCTTATGTGAAATCATGTTATATTTGTTTACACCTTGGGAAAAGGAGAAATTCTGATGACAAAATATCGATTTTTACAAATATTTATAAAGAACAAGGTAGATCCGCTGTCTTGACGGCCTCCTCAATACCTCCAGCCGACACATCAACTTTTATAATTACTCGTGGCCTCGATGTCATTTATTTACACTCGATGCATGCTGGGACAACCGTGTTTTATTTATCACGTCGCGACTCCTTTGAGCACATACGTAAAGATTTCAACGTGACAAACTGACTGATAGGAACCTTTGATTGTTCACAGATTCCTGCACTTTAACAGGAGATGAGACATGAGATTCAGACTACGACATGTGCTGGATGAGTTGGTCCACAGCAAATATTTACAAGTGATATCGAGTATATACTTTGACATAGCAATGGAGTTCAAACGGCCTTAACGGCGATTACAATTTATTAATTGAAATTAAACATTGCCATTGCATGTTATGAACAAGAATGATAAAGATCGCATTTCACAACCAAGATATATGCTATTTACCCTCAAAATACTTCCGTATTAGGGTACTGTTTGAAGCAAGGGCCTTGTTAAATTTTTAATATAAACACTCAGAAGAAGTGTCTGCTATTGATATAAATGGACAATACTTTTACCTCCGCCTGTCTCGAGATCGTCTAAACTGTAGGCTAATGAACCCGGTTTACAATTGTACGCGTCTTCTAGAATCAGCTAGGAAAGATCAAGGTGAAAGTGTGTGTCCCATTAGCCGAGTACATCCTGTGTCAGCGTTTCAATCTACGTGCACCTACGTTCTGTGGAAAGTACAACATCTGCTTATAAATGATTTTACTTGAAATGAATAGCAAGTATAGATGAATCGCAATTATATATTTATCTCATACACATATCTATACTGTTAAAGGTACCATCTTTGGAGCACAGCAACGCGGCATTCACTGTGCACAGGAAGAAGATACATTTCCAAACGTAGCACCTGCTGATTTGTATAAGATCAAACTCGGTGGCGACCATCGATCTAAACCTTCAATTCACAATTCAAATCTTAACAATTAAATAGAACTTATACTTCAAAATAAATCCATGTCACAACTTGGGTATAGTAAAATAGATACATTTGTAACACTATTTGTACTCGGCGCAATGTAACGGTACACTTTCTTTAGAGTATTGTTCTAGTATGACAAACGTTAAGCCACATAGGCCATATACATACAGCATGGGTCTACAGATAGCGTTAATTTAGTGGATTAGTGTTCGTCTGTAAGATTTCTTCAGCTTTGGTAGCTGTTCTTCTTCTACTTATTAACAATTGATCAAAGAGCTTATACAAGTACCGTTAAAGACATACAGATACACAAAGAAACTAACGTGATAGTCGTTCGACGAACCCACCGAGTTCAGCCTAAGTCAACTCGCCATGTTCTGAAATCTCGTTTAATAGTTAAAGATCAAAGGAAATGAAGGGAATTCACCACAAAAGCTGACTTTGTAAATCGTCCTCAATAGAGACGACGTAGGTATGCCAACCGGAATAATACAGGCTTAGTTTGGTAGCTGGTTAGTTAATGAAAACTGGTATGTAGAAAAGCCTTGGCGCCGTGGCGATGCTTTGAAAGGACAGCGTAGTTCCAGAAATGTCATTTGCTTTATATTATTTTAAGATAATCTTAATTATTCACGTTAATTATGTGCAATTCATTTAATTTCTTTACGGATTACCTTTTTCAACAAACTAATGAATTAACAACGACTACTAATTAGTATGACCACTTTGATGTACTAGTAACTCACAGTGAAGCAATTTCCGGTGGTTCGTGTAAACCTGGCCTAAACCTACCAATTGTAACTGAAACAACAATACACGAGTAAATTAATAAAATAATGACAATTCTAGTATTGAATACGATCATAGCTATTTAAGTTCATAATTTGGATTTAGCATTATAGCCTGGATCAGTTGCGCGCAGTTCTGGTCTTTTTCTGCTGTATATAGATAAGGGTAGCTTGTTTTGTGTTTAGAAATGCTGTCTGAAATTAGCACTTGTCACTGTCAAAATTCTTCAAATGTTATGGTTGTACTTGTGTCGATTTGTGTTAGTATACAAAGCCATATTGTAAATAAAATAGCCTTAAGCACAACATAAAACACCAATCAATCAATATATTGAAAATACTCACACAAAACATATTTTACCAGTTTACATCAGAGAGAAAATATCTATAAATTAAGCTCTGTACCAGAGTATTATCGCCACCAATAATACGCCAAAGGTTGATTTACCCTGGAGAGAGTTGTCGTTGTTATATTCAGATACAAATACTAAGATAAATCATCTAGCTCCGGGCTTAGAAAGATTGGATGAAGAGACTCCAGTACTTGCAGTAAAATACAAAGATCATCAATAAATCAAGACGAGATGATGTCGTGTGATTAATGGGTGGGAATAACCCTTTTTCCAAATGATTATTTATTTAAATTTACCACTGTACAAAGTATAGACTTTGTTTGATAAATTGGTTTAAAAGCGATACTACAGTCCGAACAACGTGTTCTATCTATTAATTTCATAGTTTTAAAATAATTTGACACATGAAGTTTTGACAGATTGTGTTAGAGTCACGACTATGTGTTATGTAAGACTATCTCTTGTGTGTTGATGTAGACCTTTTCTTTCGAAAATAATTGTCGTGGTTTTGGATTTTGCGTGAGGGTTAATCGACTACTGATCCGTCTAAGGTACTAATCAGGTGAGCTCTTACAACTGAACCATTTATAATTAATGAATTCCCAAATACTTAAAAAAAATTCCACTGCCGTAAGAATGTTTCTAACTGGATAAAAATGTCCAGTTAATGAAACAGGCATTATTAGCTTCCAGATCATGAAAAATGATCATACAATATCTTAATAATTCATTCCGTACTGGGTGGAATTTGATCTTTATATAACTGACGAATAATACAGGATTTGAAGTGGTACAAAAGAAACCCATAATTACTTATATTTAATCGTACGAGATCAAAGTAATCACAGACAAACGTGGTGCCGATGTGACTGATTTTATATGCACTTTTCTGTGACAAACGCTGTGATACAAGAAAGTTAAACGAGTGCCAGATAAAAGTCAGGAATGAAGAAACCCCGTTTAAATACATCTCCTTGCATTAGGTGACCGTTAGGTGGCGCTTCTTGCTTTAAGGTCTAAGGGACAACAGGGAGGCGATGTGATTTTAATTATTTCGTCTTGTAGTTGTGTTATCATGTCATTGTCTATTGTCAGCGACGACCAAAGTTAATTCCTTCACCCATGGGACTGGTACGCCGTAATATATGTGAAATAACATTAAAATTAACATATGAAAAAACGTAATAAGACTTTTATATCCATGCATTGGAAATCAAAGCGACATGTAAAGCAATCTTGTGTCCTATAAAATGCAGGAAAAGTCCAGTAATAATTATTATTCAGTACAATCTGTAAGTTGACACGGTTCTGTAGCCTCGGGTACAATCGAGTTACAACAATTACTGAAATTTAATTCCATTGTCATATTTATCATCGATAAATACTTATTTAATTATCTATTTTTGACCTTATTCCAGTTCAATCTATTCCAGTTCAGTCATACCATCTTTCCTTGCCAATATAAGTGATATCAGTGCTGATTCTAATTTAATATGAAGGGTGCGTTAAGTCGATGGGCTGAATCCCACTTTGGCAAAATGATCGATTTAATTTATTAACATTAAGAAGAGTATCTGTGTTAATATGATTATGTAACAGGTTATAAATATTTAATTTAGCCAATTTTTATTTATTTTACCCAGGCTTAATTGAAGCTAGTATTGGATAGTTGTAGATTGGCGAAAACTTCAGATAT
>JAVFBX010212040.1:0-11881 GCA_034783855.1 Mopalia kennerleyi
GTAGGTCCTTCAGATTTTTGTTTCTCTTGTATGCTATAATGGGTCTTTGTGAGAGAGGAGAAGTCATTTTAGGTACAAGATTTTGATATTCTTGTAAAAGCAGACTAGCAAATTGGTGCTTGGCTGGTCATATTGGAAAACAAATGGAATTATTTCTTTTTTAGACCCTTTACCTGGTTCCCAATAATTAAAAAAATATTGTCAAATTTAAAAATCTTCTGCCTGTTTTTCTAAACATTTTGAACAATCTCAGTGTTTTATTTCTCTACAAATCCAGTTACATCAGTGATGCTAAATATATTCTTGACCATCTTTAGAGTGCTATTACCAAGGAAGTATCAATAAGGGGGAAATGAGAATGGTAACTTAAGTATGGATGACATAGAAGACTAAAGTCACAACTCCGAAGAACGATAAACATGACAAGTTTAAGATATATATTTCGGATTTTCATAAGTGAAGTATGTCTAGGGATGTATTTCTACATACTGAATGAGTATAACAACACAACAGTAATCAATAAAATACACATGAGGATTTCAATAGCGTTCCGTATAGGTTACAACCGTCTCTAGAATCAACAATGTATTCATAATTCATATGTAGAAATAATAGGTAATTACTATCATAATTAGCACAAAAATTGTCTTGATTGATTTGGCAGATAGTCTTACCTGCATCGAGGACAAACATGGGAATGGGACGACTGGTTCGGCTAGGAGCCAGTACTTTTCCTTGAAAGTTCTCTATCTTGTCCATATCGTAGGGCCCCCCTAATGTTACAATACAGTGATATTGCCCCTCGTCTACCTTCGACACTTCAGAGAAATATAACTTCCCATTGTCAGAAAGAAAAATATATGTTTGGTGTTCTGGGCGAACAAAATTCTCTGCAGAGTCTCTATACCATTGATATGACACACCTGGAAGAAAGGATAAATCGAGTTCAGTAAGAAGATAGCTATGTCTGTGTTCAAAATATTTTTTACCACATGCTGTACATAATAATCTAAAGTTAATTGTAGCTATAATCTTAATCAATCTAAAAACAGACGTTGTATCATGGCTATATTACTCTGATAACCTTCTGGTACAATATTAGGTAACAGTTTTGGCATAGTATTTTATTTGCGAGTTAACAAACTGATTACACTGACCCGGCATGTGAAATGGCGGCGAGCACTGGATCATTGCCCCTTTATACTCGTGAACGTTAACTGTTTCTCTGGCAACGGTTGAAAACTCTCTCAATTCTGAAATGTATTGTCACAAACAAAGGCAATTAGTCTATTTAATCTACACTATTCACCAATGAAATTGACTGAATAATTACGGGGGATTATGTCTGGCTGGATTGCTGGGTCGATTTTGGTGGAATTTATTTTTATGCGCCTATTATAACATTAAATACACTGTAGGCTGGAACATGATATGTTTTATTATATCGAAAAAAGATGGCCGCAATAAAAGATGGAGCCTTTTTCGGTATTTTATTTCTTAGCCATTAAACTGAAAAAGACTAACACTTTCTTTCGAAATCTTTCTATGAACGATTTATTTTAATTTAAAGTGGACAAGGGAAGTATCAACATGATGTCATCATTTGTTTTTTTATAATTTAAAAATAAAAATATATATATATATAGATATATATATATTTATATAAGATTTCACCATAATATACAAATATGCAAAAACAAAGTGTGTTAGAAATACAATGTTCAGATTTAAATGCAAACAAAATTTAAAGATTAAGTTTTTGCATTAAACAAAGAAAGAATCATACTTACAATCAAATGTATTTATAAAACTAGTACTATCAAAGTTGGGTGAAATGCACTTATACTTAACTTACACACTTAAATTACACACAAACATATGACCAACAAAACACTATGTATGTGGGGTCCCGGTATGCTGTGATTATAACATTGATATTCAAAACATTGTAATTTACTCTATAATATTATCACATACCTATTTACAGGCTAAAATTTATCTATTTTTAATCCGAAATCTATTATTTTTGTCTCTGAAATTAGGTTTATGTGTTTAACTTTAAATAAAAGCGATAAGCTGCTTTGCCTATGTTGAGGGAGTTCGCCAACACTTTACATGTTTCTTGAAATGTAGCCATCAGAATGACGACAAGATCTGTTTGTTTCTGTGTACAATCTCCCTGAATATGGAAGTGCAAATAGACAGCCCGACGACAAAGCGAACAATTCTGTTTAATGTTTTCAGGAACTGGTAAACGTAATGAAATCCTACCCAATTCTTCTCGAAGATTGCATTAAACTCATTAGTAAGCTTGTGGTTTAACTGCCAGTGGCACACAACTGAAGTTATTGTGCTGATATTATTAATAATAGTAGCTTTGTGACATTCAAAGCGAATGTCACAGTTCTGTTGGGTTTTTTTTTATAAATGTGAATGTCCATTTTGTTCCTCTGAGTTGTTGGCCAAATAGATGGATGTCGGAATGGAGATTAAGACTGCTGATACACAGAGTGGGTGGTCAACAAATAAACGTTTGTTCGCGGTTTTGTACGAAATATTGTCAGCATCTCTGTCCGAAATCATTATTTTTTTAGTAACACAGAATGGATATTCGTTTAAAATGTTATTACATTACTGGCTTTTTGCGACAATCACACATTGTGCTAAAGATTTTTAGTTTGTCTCTTGGACTGGGTTTTACGCCGTTATTAAGGCAACAGGATGTGTATTGGAAACGTCACTACAAACAAAATTAACTGTTCGAACGTTTACAATGTTGAATCTCACCTCCAAAACTTATTGAGATTGGGTTTGACAGTGTCACTCCGAATTCGTTCTCTGCGTGACATTGGAAATGTCCCATATCTGTGGTGGTATTAGGTCTGGAAATGGTGAAGCGACCGCCGGTTATCATATACCGATCATTGGTAGCAGAAGTGATCTCTATTTTCTCATTTTCTACCAGCTTAAACCACTTATACGTAGGCATCGGGTTCCCTATAGCAACACAGTCCACAAACACAGCGTCAGCATCGGGCATTATCACTATATCATGGGGCTGTTCAGTAATATTTGGACCTCGTTGTATGTCGTTAAGATTGATGACATCTATCCCGTAATCTTCAAGTAAATACAAAATGACCAGTTACAGAACATCGAAAGCAACAATCAACTATCAGAATGGATACATCGGCAATTGTAATATGATCATACGGTGCCCCATCGGCTTTAACCCATCTTTGTCAAATGTGTATTTATACCGTGAATGTGATGAACATTATAAAACTAGGCTATTTAAGATGTAAGTAGGCCTATGTGGACAGTATGTTGAATAAACATGTATAAAAAGTCTTTATTTCGAGCTTTGTTGTTCCGGTGTACTCCTCAGTTTATAATTTAATGTACCGGCGAGACTGACTAGAAATGCCTTGATAACAACTTTCGAATGTGACCGCATGCAGTAGATTGAATGCAGCAGTTCAAATGTGTATAATGTCTACAAAGATGTGCAATCCACATTGCCTAACCTCGACGTACATTACACGCATAACAGATAAGACGGACGATTTGTTTTTGTCAATACGATCGGGATTATATTTATACTTGGGTGTATGTATATAGTCCATAAATGCTAGCCAGATTATTGAGTTCGAATCCCAGCGGCAACATTTTCTTTCTTTACAATAATATATATATATATTTATTTATTGTCAAATTGTTAACATTGTGTTTCATGTGAAGGCAGTCAGTAGATGGGTCTAGTTCACGTTGTCATCCCTGAAATAAATACATATGATAAATTATTTAGACATTGTCTAATTAGTACATGAAAATGTCTTTTTGATATGTACCTTGTACGTTGTTAAAACATTATGTACACGGGACATGCAATCGAAAGGCCTATTTGATTTAAATGTGGTATATTATTAAGACATTTTGTAAACGTAATGTCTATTCAATTTGTCTGGTATGAAATAAAGACATTAAGAAAACAGCAAAAAGAAGCAAACAGTTGGCGCGCACCTGGCATATTTTGACGACAGTAACAGCACAAGGGCACAAAAGATTGCTGTCTGTATCACATTGATAGAATTTTTCTCTATTATTATCGAGGAAAATAATTACTCGTACCGAGCCGTGGCATTTTGAATAACAACAAGGCGAAAACAGAACTAATGCCTCACCGTATCCTCGTCGTTGTTCGTATATTCTGTATACTTCAGCCACCGGTATTTCACAAATGTAAGGGCGGAGTATGTCAGTTTTTGACCTTCCAAACCCATAACCAGTGAACGGAGTATCTACAACAAACAACACACATTGTTAGCTTTACAAATCTCAACAAATCAATCAGCTCTACAACACATAAACACACCTTCATTATTTTCTTAACTTTAGACGGATACTGTAGCTTAGCAGTGTAACCATATTGACTGGCTCTCTGTTTTAGTTATCAGCGGAGGAACATAAACCTTCCAAAGGTCTGATAAAGCTAAACTCTCTCGTTGTATGATTATCAGCTAAACGTGTTAATTAATGTTGGAATAACTTCCCTCATATATACAGTGAAATGCCATTAAGCACTGTGTTAAAATTGTTATAACAGAACTCACTGAAATACTCGTAGACGATGACTTTCCCTTGTATTTGAGCCGGTTGATCAGCAAGCTTATTATTTTGTGGATTCCAAAGATGTAAGATTTCTGTGTTGAAGTCTGTCCCGTCCCCTTCCCACATCAGTAAGTCTGTAGTGACCGCATCTTCTGACTTTTCTAACGATTTGGTAGTAACCAAACCGCTTGTGTACCAAGACAACCTAAAACAACATTTGACTGGTAATTAATTGTATGCATGGTCCTTATAAGTGTTATTTAATTGTAAACTACAAACGATCTATAAATTAAACAATGACTATATATTAACTGAAACAACAAGTGATATAATATGCATGTATTTATTATTGGTTCTGCTAGGGATCGAATCCCATGGGAGGCAAGATACAAGTTTGTCTACAATACAAATATTTATTAAGTACAATATAATGATTTGATAAACATACTTCTATTGCTCATGATATGTTATGTGAACAAAATAGAAAAAAACAGTCGACAGTGGAAATAAAGGCACTTTTTTATGTGGTTAAAAAACATGATCTTTAATTTCTTTATAAGACAGGACAAAAATCAGGGCAACAAGGAGCTCGCTTCTAGCCCTCAGCTATACTCCTTGACGAAATGACTCTCTATGGATATGTTTTTCCTTGCGAGTATTTGATACTTCTGATGTTACACATATAACAGTTTTGTTTTTATTTGTGTTTGATTGGGGGTTTAACGTCGATTTCAAATGCAATTAATGTATATACCGACGGAATGTGTACTTCCTCGCTTAAATGTGGTGGAAAACCGTGTGGAAACGGAGTTTGGTTTCCATCATATACCGTTACACCAAAATATATAATAATAGAAAAACAGTTATGAAAAATAAAGACGTAGATCTACAAATTACGGGCAAGTGCGATGAAACGTGGTAGACTCATCTAGAATTTAAAATCATGTATATTGAAAACCCCAAAATTGAAATTTAATTGGAGGAGACAGTTTGATACGAAACAGAATAGGCTTAATGGCTTATGCGTTGAATGTATCAGTGAATTAAACTTAAAGCTGATGTTACAGTATTTTCGTTATTTTGGGATAACACTTTCTAATTTGAACAGATTATAGTTCAGAAAATTGTGCAGGTTGAAACCCGCCCGGGAATCGAACCCACGACCCTCAGAGTTAGGCACCGAATCGCCAGCAGTAAATGCCGGCAACCTAGACCACTCAGCCAACCGGCCTTCTACAAAATATAATTTAAAAGCTGATGTGTTCCATAGCGCCCTGAAAATATACACCAACATATGCATTTTTTGAGTCGTGATACTTGTAATTATCGTTTCTTTACTTAAAACATTTAATGTCGATTTTTTGTTCAAATATGGCTTCACCATTTGAGCCAAAAGTAGCCACTGACACAATAATTGGTAGTTAATTAGAAGGTTCACCTTTGTGCATCAGCCTTTTCCAGGATTCCGCTGATAAATGTATGCTCAGCCAAGTCATCGACACTCACTAGTCCTGACGCCATCGACTGCTCAGAATTAAATACAAGCACATATATAAAGGGCATGTTAGTATCTTTAATGCAAGAATTCTAGGCAGTTACAGTTAAGGATCACTTTTTGATTATTTTCGGGTCGACCAGTAGGTCAACGTAGATGTTTTATTTAACGTATATATAGTGAATCACTGCATGTGTACGCGTTCACTCCATATAAACTGTAGGCAGATGGCTTTTAATACAAGGGATGTCGTTTCAATAATAAATCAAATCGTGCATATGAAAGACGGGCTTCAATATTAAATTTGGTCTTAAATTTTAAATCTCATATCGGGAGCGTACCATTCATATCTGTTAAAAACTGAAGACAGGGAATTTAAAAATAATTATATTTTTAGAAATACATGTATTACAACATATAGGAAAAGCAAAAGGTACACACAGTAGTTAAAATTAAATTGATAAAATCGATAAGGAGATGGTTTTAGACCTTTATTTTGTCTACATTTTTTTTTAATTCAAATTGTCTTGCACTATTTTAAATTAAATAGTATAGGATATTTCAAACAAAACTATGTTGCTTGTGGAGGCAAATTGTATGTAGTAAATTTCTAAAACGGAATCTCACTGGCACAGGGATGTGGATTAATTCAAACCGATGAATCATCTCAGGTTCTAGATAAACTACCAGAGACAAGATTATAAATAGATCTTATTCCCGAGTTCTTATGGATAACCTAAAGACGTCTCGAGAGAACATCGTATATAAAGTATTGATAAATATGTAGCAAACAAAACATTCGATATGGATTCGGAATAACTCAAAATACAAATTGGGTTTTCAAAGATATCAAATTAGCCAATGAATATATCTGCTACAGAGAATGGGCGTTACAAGGTGTCTCAGATAAGATTCGTTTTAACCTGAAGGTCTTTTGGATTTTTGTTTCTTTTGTATGCTATTGTTTGTTTGTTAATTTGCCAATATGCCCCACCAAACATTGAGGAATATTTAGCCCAAACGTACTACATGCTAGTCTGCTTATTAGTCATCCACCAAGAGAATAACAGGAGAGCCTTGTCCCGTAACTGCGATACCCAATATTGATTTTCATTGACATGTTGTGATTTTGACTTGTCACTTACGTTACATGCCATTTCTGCGTCTATGAAGGACCTAAATGGATACCAGACAAACTTATAACATGATGTTCCGTAAGTTTCCCAGTCGTTAGGACAACCTGGAATGACATTTAAAGTGCATATATCAGAGAAGCGCTTCCCCGTTCTAACCAATGTATATCACATATAAGTAATGGTTATTACAGTTCTCTTAAACGATTTTACCAATAACAATGGAGGTTCTCGAGAAGGATTAGAACACTCTATGGCGCAGGTTACTTCTCTACGAAAGTTTCAATGCGTCTCCGGAAAGGAAAATTTAAATATATATATGTAAGATACCATTCCCAGGGGCCATTTAGGGTGTTCCTTTCCTTTCGTTCATAAAAGGACAGTACTGGATCTCACTCACAAAACAAAATGCACTCAGACACAACACATTAAATGACTCATCATTTTCTAGTATACTATAGTATTATTTATCTCCCTTTATCAATATCGATAATACATTTTCCATTGTACAATATAGTGTATTAATGCCTAAGCTACATTGCCTTAAATACTTTTTTATTTTCTGAAATACTTTATCATTTTCTAATAAACTATATAATTGTATATTTCTAAACAATTGTCTAGAAATAGTAACTGTCTTAAATAGTTTATCATTGGCTTAAATGCATTATGAGTTCTTGGCATACTTTATGGTTGTTTGAGATGTATTATCATTGTTTAGATTACCTCATCATTGTCATGAGTATATATTCATTGTCATGAATACATATCCATTGTCATGAATACATATCTATTGTCTATAATACTTCATCAATATAGAATACGTTATCATTCTAGACACTTTATCATTGTCTAGAATACTTTATCGATGTATAAAATAATTTATATTTGTCCATACTAAATTGCCATTTTCTACAATATTTTAGCATTGTCTAGAATAATTTGTCAGTTTCCCGAACTCTTTATCATTGTCTAGAACACATTATTATTTTCAAGAATGTATCTTTATCATTGTGTAAAATACTTAATCATGGTCTAGAACACTTCATCATTGTCTAGAACACTTCATCATTGTCTAGAATACTATGTAATTGTATTGAAGACTTACTCATTGTTTTAAATAAAGGCAATTGTAAAGAATTCCTAGTCCTGTCTAGAGTTATTTAACATTGTTGCTTAGAGTACTTCATAAATGTTGTGAATAATTTCTTTATATTTACCTTGACCACTTCATCTTTGACTTTTGATAGTTTATCATTGTTGGACTTAAAATCTAATTGTTGCCAATGCTATCTTACCTTTTCTCTAGAAATCAGTGTTTAGAATAGTTGACTATTGCGAATCAATGTCTGAAATACTTCTTCGTTGTGCTGAAGACTTTAACACTATAGAGAATACTTGATCATTGTCTTAACTATTTTGTCGCTCTCTAGAATAATTTACCATCGTCTAAAATAATTTAGCAATGTATATGCACATTACCATAATCCACATGATGTATCAACGTCAAGACTTTATTCTCCATAATAGTTATATTTTCCCAGAACCATTTACAATGTCAATACCATTTTCGTTTTCTAGCATTCTTTATTACTGCCTGGAACAAATGGCAATTGTCTAGAATGTTAACCATTGTTTAAAGTTGTTTGGCGTTGCTATCATAATTCTCTTAACTACTTTAACATTTACATAACGAAGTATTAATGGATATACATATTCTGGGTTTATTGACGATCAAGATTTTCGAGTAGATTCTAGCACCTCTTTCAAGCTAATTATTATTAAGATAGATGACTCACAGCTAGAATAGCTGAACACAGCAGTGGTAAAAGCCCATCTCTCCTTACCAGACTATCTAAACAGCACGGCCCCCACTGTCTGTGATATTGGTATGGCTATCACCAGTATAATCGATCACTCACTTAATTGGTTTGAACTGTTACTGAAAGAAGCCCTCGCGATTAGGAGACACAGACCTTGTTTAAACCATGGCATCAAAGCCGCTAACGAATTGGTTTCGTTTAATTAATATGTTTTGCCTATTCCACCACCATTAACTTAATGGTCTTTGTATTGTTTTTTCAATAACTATCTTTCATTATATAATGTTGGTTGGACAACTCACTCATTTTATTCACTCCTGATGATGACAATATAAAATGTCGAAACGTCGATAAAACATGACGTTCTCTGTGTTCGAAACTACACTACTTGTGTATCATAAATACATGTACTCATTGTCTTCAAAAACTAGTTTTTACATTGTCTTGAATAGTTTTACATTGTATGAATACGTTAACATTGTCATTGTCTAAAATGTGTTCTAGCTGTTAAGAATGTTTATTATTGTGTTAAATTCTTTATCATTGTATAAAATACTTAACCATTCTACAGTGTTTCCTGTCGTCTAGAATAGTTTAACACTATCTGGAATACTTTAGTATTGTCTAGAACATGTTATTGTCGTCTTTAATACTTTTTGTCTAGAATACTGGATTATTGTCTCGAACGCTTTTTATTGTCTTAAATACTTTAGTTTTGTAAAGAATAGTAAAACTATTCGTCTATAACCGGTTTTTGTCATATATAGTTTACCGTTGTCCAGAATACTTTACTATCCAATACTAATAGAAGTGTAATTGTAATTTACATGTTACATCACATTCATTTCCTACATTGTATATCCGGCCAATTCATCATGTCCCCATTCCAGTAATAAAATGATACTATTCAATCATATTCCAGTAATAAAATGATACCATTCAATCATATTCCAGTAATAAAATGATACTATTCAATCATATTCCAGTAATAAAATGATACTATTCAATCATATTCCAGTAATAAAATGATACTATTGAATCATATTCGTGAAATCTGATTTTGCCTTGAATCGCTAGCATAACCATAATCAAAAATCACAAGACTACTTATAGGAAACGGTTTGTTTTAGAATTAACCAGCATATTAATGGCATGAAACTTCAACGTGTCAAACAACAAACAGTATGAAATTGGATGCTGTATTATCCACATACCAGTCAGTGCTCCATGTGTAAGAGCTGGCAGGATTAAGATCACGAATATCACAGCATACATCCTGAGGATAACTGTTTCTCAACACCACATCTGAAAAACAAATATGTTCAAAGCCTTTTGAGCGCTTCCGCATTCAAAGGTGTTAGCTTAAAGGTTAGACTAGACGCCATGGTGACCTCATTTAAGCCTTTATGAAAATTTCCCAACAAACGTTGACATTTCGGCTTCTCAGTTTATATATTCTCTTTCATCAAATCTAAAAACGAACAAATTAATCAACGAGAAGGTTAAGAATGCGACAACACTTGTGTTGCTGTAGCTTTTCTGGGTTTATCTTCAACTGGGTTTTCGAACATTTTGCTAACAGTATTTCGTATTATGTAAAATTATGAAATCGTATATATTAAGAACAAATGTAAAACATAAGTATCATACTAAAGCATAAAATACTTTTATAATAAATAGAAAATAATTAGAAATTACTATGAGAACTTACCTTTTCGTATTATATTTGAAAGTATACAATCTATGTGAATGGCAAAATAAAACTGTATGCAAATGGCGTCGGCTGTCAATGGACGTTTCTTCAAAAATGCAGTATTCCAAAAACGAAATTAACAAGCAATTATAAATACTTGTACAGGCGTCTATAATAAAGACGATCGAACAGGTTTATCGCTAACGTATATCCAATGAATAGTATAATATACCTATTCTTCTAGACGTGTTATGGCCGATTTTAGGTCAAATAGCACCGTTGCTATGTTAAAATTTGTCCTCACAAAACAAGCTGAGTTGTCGTTGAAATTAAACGCTATCTATGTTATCTCAAGAGATAGAGGTTAACCCCGTGTTATCAGTATTAAAAAATGTCTGCCTGTGTTAGTCACAGATATATTCGGCCCACAACAAAATAAAAAGTCAGTGCTCTTTTTAGTTTAATATGTTCACTTGTGGAAAACTTAAGTGCAATAAATGGCAGACAGCTTTAATATATTGTTTTTACATTACAGGCCATATGTTTTATTATCAATATGGTTCTGGGACCTGTTGCCACAAGCGCGATTATTCGGTTACCAGATGACACCATGCCATGTCTGCTATTAGTAATTTAATCTAGTGTTCGCGACTGGTACGTTTTCGAACCAGCTCCTATTATGTCATCATATCCACACAAGTCTGGCTGTCAGACATAAACAATAAACACATGGATACCTCAGTAATATGATCAAAGTAAATCCGTGCGAGTTACCTCCCGTGATTGCCATTCGAAATAACCCGCTCCTCAACCGAGTTTATTTACGGAACGGATGGATGTTCCGATATGAGACGCCGTCGGGTCCGCTAGCGCATATAACCGGAAGCCGTCTTACCTGCATGCCTGAGGTACAGCCCAGTCTGCGTAGGGTCATATTTGCTCAATTCCGGCAGTGACCGAAAGCCAATCGCTGTGTAGTCTCGCGTGAACCAGACTCTTCTCGCGTTTACTTCGGACACAGCTCATATAGTCTGGTTGCGCTGCATATTAAACGTTGCAAAAAGAACATGGCCGTCATGTGGTCCGGTTATCGTACAGTTGGCTTTCTGATAAGTAAATTTTTAAA
>JAVFBX010212051.1:0-11880 GCA_034783855.1 Mopalia kennerleyi
CATAGCCATGTGCTTGTATTTATCTTCTTTGAGACCCGGATGTGACATGCGCACTCGAGAGTGTTATCTGGCTTATAACCTTGGGATAGAAGATACAACCTGAGATGGCTCTTTTAATACGGTACTTTTAATCTATAGAACTACGGTTATCAAAATATGGTTTTAAGACCACCAAACCTTCGAGTGCATAAGATTAGAAATCATAAGCATTTGCTGTAAAAAATGTTTCTAATCTCAGTTCTTTTTAGGCCTATCGCTAAATATCAAAATATGTCCCAGGCCCAAGGTGTCAATGCAGTGGCACTGTTATTAGTGACTATACCTAAAACATATATATATATATATTGTAATTTATAGATTGCATTGACAGATCTACATATATGTTAACTGGGCTGTTGGATCACTAGTCTGTATTTATAGTTTATAACTATTCCATATTAATGAAATATCTGCCAGGTCATCAGGGACAACTATTAAACAACTGAAGGTACATGTATATATATCATTGATAAGGACCCTCCAAATAATAAATATCAAACGTTGACGGCCTATTTAATAGGGCTAAGTTTCCAGTGGCTTAACAGGTGTCATCTGTTTATCTTTGATCAATATATATTTTGAATAAATGAAGAGAGAAAAAGTTGATTAATATATACATATTAAAAGCGTGACGCAGGTCATATTGCAACTGAGAGCATCTGAGGGGTCGGCGACTGCTAGTCCTGAGATAACTGTGAATTCATAACCTAACATCAATTCTCAGTTTATGAAGTTGGTATGTACAAATGCTTACTCATG
This sequence comes from Mopalia kennerleyi, assembly GCA_034783855.1. Classification (NCBI taxonomy): domain Eukaryota; kingdom Metazoa; phylum Mollusca; class Polyplacophora; order Chitonida; family Mopaliidae; genus Mopalia; species Mopalia kennerleyi. The sequence goes on from JAVFBX010212051.1 coordinate 799, forward strand.
AGTCTATCTGCAGCTCCTGTGTACATGCGATGTTATCTATTGATTGCTTGGGTACATCCATTTTGTTTTGACCTGGTCACCCTGTGAGCATAAAGAGTGTTAACAAACTCCCTAGCCTTATAAATAAGGCTATAATTTTGCCCATGCAGTAGTGTATCCATTATCGCCAGGCCTGGGCTTTAATCTTTTCTGGCATAACCTTAAAATCAGTCCTCTAAAATTTTGTGAGGTTACTGTTTCCCAATTTTTGCATTTTCCGCTGGTTTGTTGATTTTTTAAATAAATAAATGTGCCTTTGTGTTAAATAAAGCAAAATTGCTTAAAAATACAATCTTTATTGATTATTGGATGACAAAATTTGTCAAAATCAATAGCAAATTTAGACAAAGACTGCAAACAATTTGGGAAACCTATATATCGGTCCTTTTTAACTAAGTCCGTCTAACCATGGGGAGACCCCATTCTGTCCATTCTTCCCAACAACACAGATGTGGATCGCAATATCTTTGCTGACTATATGATGTGATCAAATATATAGACCTGTTATGTATCGCGATACCAAATAACTTTGAATTATAGGCCTGCTAGCCAGAGATCTGAGATCGAATCTTTCTCTCCATTAGAATGAATCCTTTAATGACTTCATTTCACAGAACGATCTATTAACCAAATAAACCAACCAATCAGTTTAATTCACAATATGGTCAGGTATACATATGGCTGTAAATGTGAGTCGGTATATAGGAATTAAACTTTTATGTCAAGGTGCTCAACAAAATGACTTCAATGAATCCTTATTAGTGCCTTACTTAAATAGGGAAGAAAACTTTGTAAAAAAAACACATCATGTGACTGTCTCAAACACATATATACTTGTGGAAAGAAAATGCAACAGAATTTATGCCGACTTTATATAGATGCATACTCAAAAGATTGACGAAGCCTGGACTTTTATATGTAAAGTACTAAGTTCACACATCATACATCGGTGATAGTAGGCCTAATGTACAATGTTAATTTAATTATTTAATTTTGTTTGTTCCTTTTTAAATTTTAGAAGTGTTGGGAGACAATGTCTTCTGAGATATCAGACACCTCTCATCAAACGATCGTAAGTTTTGAATTCTTTTTTTTGGTTACTACTTGCGTAACAACTTTCCAGCTTAATGGAAAATCAAACCCTTCACATACTGGTTGTGCTAGTCATTGTTGGAATACACCGTTGTCATATACCCTATAACATCTATACTCTATAGAGCTTTAGACACTTTAATCTGGTAAAGCCTATTTTTCAACCGTAAGCATGGCTTAAAACACCAATCAATCCTGAATGTTGGGGACCACAGAAGACAGCAAATTGCCTCTCTTGTCAACTTTTAAGATTCCCATTGATTGTCCATTACTGAATTGTGATTGAGTTAATACCGGTACATGACATATTTTATTTATAATAGAAACCTGGCATGGGCATAAGCTGCATAATACATTTTGTTCTATGGACATTAACGATGTGCTATATATGTTGTGATGTGAATGTATGTTCTGTGTATCTCCGTTAACAGGTGTGTTATAACTGTAAACAAAAATCGAGCATTTTTTGCATTGATATTATTATTTATGCTGTTATACATATATACAAATACGCCAGAAACAAAAAAAATCCACACTATTCTGAATACAAACACAAAAATTAATTCCCTGTATATCGACACGCATGACCGGTCAATTACATCTGTGTAATTCTGCTGAATGAGATATATTTTCTTACTTTTGATTGCAGAATCTCCAGCTATGGAGGAACAATCATTTTCTTAAAGAGCATTTGTTTATAACACTTTACAATATACATGTAGGTGTGTTGCTGCTCACTCTTTAGAAGTACACCACCATCATACAAACAAAATAACCGTAAGCATGGTGTTTAAGTTTTAATGCCAATCAATCAATGTAATTATGTTAAAATCTTTATTAGAAGTTTAGAACATTATTGTCACACATTAGTATCTTGTAACCGCTTCCTAGACAAGTCTGCACACATGTTCCACACAAAAAGGATTTGTATTTGCCATAAGCTTGTTACCAGACATGCCAGTGTCAAATGTTGTATCATTTCTGTTTTCAGAGTCCCAATGGCTTCCTCAGCTTATAATGATATGAAGGACTTCTGGGAGAAAAATAACCGCCTCCAACGCCCACTGTCACCTCATTTGTCAATATACAAGTATGTGAGATGTTGTTTGTAATGTTAAAATCTCATTGTTTGGATAGTAGGATCATGATGTTTAATCAACAAGTATTAATCATGGTTGATGACAGACATAGATCTGCGACATTGTCCAACTTCTTTTGTTAAAAAAAAAAAAAATTTGAGTCATACCCTAAAATCTAATCAAAATTAGCAGTGGGATTACTCAAAATCTGTCCAATTATCTGGAGTTAACAAAAATCAACCAGACCGGAGGGTCTGCTATTTGTAGTGTGTAGTTGGGAGGTAGCTTCCTGTCGCTCTCAGAGCTGCCGGTAAAGAGCAGCTCGACGTCCATCAGTTTGTGATGTCTTGGTATTGTGTCCTTGTTTATTGCCAGTGACCTTGAGTGTGGTTTCCTTTACCCATTGGGATGGCACACTCTCATTTGAGTTATATAAATCTTCCATATGACTTTACACCCTATAAATCAAACAAATAAAGAAACAGCCATTTGTGGAGTCATGATGATATGTCCTGGTTTACAAGTACGGAGAAGTCTGAGTGGTTCATTGCGTGTGCTGATGCAATCGAAACAAATAAAGACTTAGGTGAAGAATCCCTTTCATCTGAGTCCGTATTCTCAGACACAAAACGTAGTGCAATTTTTTTCCCACCACTTCATGATTTCATTTTTAAACGTTACAAGTATTTTTGTTTAACTCGTTTCAATTATTTTATGCTCATGTTCTTTTGTGTTTGATTTTTCTATTTCAGACCCCAGTTGACATCGATGTTGTCATTGGCCCATCGAGCAACTGGTATTGCTATGGCTCTTTGTAAGTTTGTTTATTATTAAAACTTTTGGATTTATTTTTTTGATCGGTTTACTATTTATACATCAGTACAATACATGTATTAAAACTTATCGATTTAGATTACTCATTTTGTCACAATAATTTGTTTGAGCTACATAACACACTGTTTTTTTACTGTTATATACATGTAGTAAAATATATTATTACTTTCATTGTGTTTAACAGCGGTGTCTGCAGCCTCCATTACACTTGTAGCTTTACCAGGAGATTTCACTCAGTACATCCAAGTTGTTAAGGACCTACAACTCCATCCGTACCTACTCCATTCAGCGAAATATATCATGGCTTTCCCTTTAGTCTACCATTATATCAATGGTCTTAGGCATTTGGTAAGTATTTGTCTGGGGCTCATTTTCTGGTAAAGAGGCATAGTTTTCTTACAATATAGATTTCTTACAATATAATCCATTTCTAAAATAGATTGTTTAATGTGTCAATGGTATCCAGATATGCTGATTGTACCCTCAGTATAAAGTAAATGAGCTTATAAAGTGCTCTATTTGTCCATCCGGCCATACTTTGTTTCCCAAAGCCGTCATGAGAACCAGGCAACTTTAAATCCAAACATCCTATGTACCACAATTAGGTGGGTTTATTTGGGATTTTTTTCTATTATCCTTTTGAATGCATATCTCATTTGCATATTGCAATTTTATAACTCAAATACATGATATTCACCCAGGATACATGAAAGAGCAGAAAATAAAACCATCTAAGGGAAACAACTATATAAAAAAAAACACCCTGAAAGAATTAACCTCACACTTTGAATATTTTCAAAGCTTCATGACAATTGATAAATCTTGCACAAACCTTCATGCAATATGGTTGGATACATTAACAACTGGTGACCTCCATGTTTTTGAGGTGTGAGAGACTTGCACTACACTACTAGATTTTAATTATCTCCCTTGGAAAGTAATTTTTGCCATATATGCTAATTATTGTTGAACTTTCACAAAGATTAATATACCACAGGGATTTGTTAAGCTTATGTATTGAAGTCTGTGTTTTTTTTAGTGCATGTCTCTAAAACAGTCGTATAAAGCTAAAGAGTGTTGATTTTTTCTGAATTCAAAGGGATATTGAAAGTGCTATAATGTGATTTTGAGTTTATATTGATTTATTTTTTATTTATTTTCAGTCATGGGATGCTGGGAAAGGATTCAGCATGAAAGCAACCTACAGATCTGGATATTTTGTGGCAATTTTGTCACTAGTGGTGACTGATGTGTTCGTCTTCTTCTGGCCGTTGTGGTAGACTTTCAGTGAGTGGGTTAAGTCCAATGTTAAACTCCCATCAAGGAAAGAAAACAGACAGTGAATGGGTTTAGTACGACGTTAAAATCCCATTAAACAAACATTGAACGTTTCATTTCTGAACACACTGACCATAAGAATGCAGTGTTATGTTCTTGTGGTGGATAGTCAGGGACAGTTTTTGGAGTTGTTTTATTGAACACTTATCCATGCTCAAAAAATGAAAGATGGTCAAACACAGGATTTGTAAGAGCTGTACATAATGATAACAGGAAGACGCATGAATAAAAACAGATTTTTTCTAACTCTTAATATAATTATTTGTCTGGGGTTTGTTTCAGTCCCAAATAATGTGTACATTGTGTATATGCAACACTGAGATCTTTCTGATTTTATAATTTCCATGCATCATTATGTTATCTAAATTGTACAAAACACTTGGTGTTAAGATAAGAGAGTTGCCTATGACAAGATTTAATGTCACAATAAACAGTTATAATAGAGATTGTTTTGTTTGCCAATGTTGTATATTAAATATTCATAAGATTTCACCGCAATATATTGTGAATAGGTTACAAGCATCATCTGAGTCACGAAATAACTGACCCAGATATCTTCTGCACATTTAAGAAGTTTACTGTGACAAAGTTTCTTGTGAACAAAAGATTACAAGAGTACTGAAAGGTGGTGCTCGAAAAAAATCTGAAACAGCAAATTATGGTTCTCGGTAAATAGACTTAAAATAATTGAATGTTGTATTAGAGTTGTCATTAAGTAGACTGCCAGTGGTGTGGTCGGAGGGAGTGTCACATTGCCAAGGTGCTCTCAGCTGAGGAATCACCTGAAGCCAATCTCTCATGGTGTTTTTTTGTGTTCTGTGATTGTCCTGTCTGGAGTTGTGATTGTCCTGTCTTGAGTTGTGATTGTCCTGTCTTGAGTTAAGGATCGTCCTGTCTTGAGTTGTGATTGTCCTGTCTTGATTTTGATTGTCTTGTCTGGAGTTGTGATTGTCCTGCCTTGATTTTGATTGTTCTGTCTTGAGTTGTGATTGTCCCGCTTGATTTTGATTATTCAATCTTGAGTTTTGTGATTGTCATGTCTTGAGTTTCTTGATTATCCTGTCTTGAGTTTTATGTTTGTCCTGTCTCGAATTACGATTGTCCTGCCTTGATTTTTATTGTCTTGTCTTGAGTTGTGATTGTCCTGTCTTGAATTGTATGGTCTTATCCTGAATTGTGATTGTCCTGTCTTGATTTTTATTGTCTTGTCTGGAGTTGTGATTGTTCTGTCTTGAGCTGTGATTGTTCTGTCTTGAGTTGTGATTGTCTTGTCTGGAGTTGTGATTGTTCTGTCTTGAGTTGTGATTGTCCTGCCTTGATTTTGATTGTTCTGTCTTGAGTTGTGATTGTTCTGTCTTGAGTTGTGATTGTCCTGTCTTGATTTTGATTTCCAATCTTGAGTTTCTTGATAATCCTGTCTTGAGTTTTGTGATTGTCTTGTCATTTTTGGGCTGTCATTGGCTGACATGCCAGCATGTGAGTGAAATGAGGCTAGAATGGTTAAACACACTGATGAAACGGACAAATCAATTATGAGTGGGCCTTCATTAATCATTCTGTCCTAGTGAGCTGGTTACACTGTTAAAATTTGCACTGAAAGTTTCGTGAGGCGAATAATCATCTCAAGACTGATTTTAATCAAATAATTTATTGCATATCGACTGTTACTGAAGGCTGCTCTGTGATTCGTGAGTTGTGACTGGACTTCTGGGAGTGACGACCCATTCAATCTAGTGCACTGCTTTCAGGCACTTGAAGCCAATCACTGTTATAAGATATCACATGTTAGTCTGTGGACTAAATATACCAGAGACTTTAGATGGTCAATCTATTGTCTCTGAATATACTATCGACCAATGCATTAGAACCAGGGGAGAAAACTTAATTGATTCAGAAACCCTACACTTCGGACGTCAGTGGAGCTCAGAAAAATTAAACAATATTTTGACAAATCAAATCAATGTATGTTTCTAATAAACATCAGACATGAAAAATCCCTTCATAAAAGCCACCTATCCTAAAATGCATTTCAATACACATAAGTGTAGTTTATTTGACGGGCCGTAGCGTAGTGGTTAGCGAGTGCTCTTATAAACGCCTGCTTCGATGCACCGTTCACAGGATCGAGTCCGTACGTCCACCCTCATGTATATGAGGGAGTACCAAGATGTGGCTCCGGTAATCGCGGGGGTGGTTTTTACAAGGTTTCTTCTCGGTTTTCCACCATAATAGGGCAAGGAACAGTGGGAAGTGGACAATCCGTCTTCATATACCCTTGAGTACGACGTTAAAACTCGAACAAACTCTAATTGACAACTGTGCAATATTCCCAGACAAGTTGGATTGACCTGTGAACAATTACAGTGCTGTCTTTTCTCGTAGGTATCTGGAGTTTGTAATGAATTTTTCTGGCAGCGTTCTGCAATTTCTAAAGGTTAGAAGCTTCATAGCTACCGGACTAGCTGTACACATATAACGACCAAGGGGCATAACTCTGACCAGTGATTCAAGGGAGATAATTTAATCACGTAAAGAAAAAATAAAACAAGATGGTTGACGAAGTCACGAAGAAAACTCTTGCCCAAATACCTTTATTGAAAACGAAGGCTGGTCCGCGGGATAGTCAGGACTGGGTTCAAAGACTTAAAGAAGAGTACCAGTCGCTTATATCTGTAAGTTTGTGTTTGTATTCTGGCAATGAATTCAAATAAATATAACAACCATATTGCCAATGTCTCGAAATCTGGACACGTGGTCATGGTCGATCTTTTGGATCTGATAGCTGGTTAGGTGCTCTCGGCTATCATATCATGTAACCTTTATATCTAGCGATACGGAGTTTGAGCGCTCCTAACCGTGTAATTTTAAATTTTTACACTTACCGACTTTTTAATATGTATTCAATTAACTACTGTCCACTATTGTTTTGTAATCTGAACGCTGTGATTCATTTGGTATGTCAATTGTAACCTTAAATAGTCCAGTAGCCGCGTTTAAAAAAAGTGGAACATGACGGTACAATTACATGTTGTCATGCCACCATATTCCTAGCCTGGTCCATGTCCCACAATGCATCATGCTACGGAAGATCCCGCTGTTGGACAATTACACGATAAGAAGTGCCCAAACTCAGTAGCTAGTCAGTTCGTATATTTGTAAGCTACAACACTTTATTCTTTAATCATGTGAAAATTAGTAAAACTATTGAATACACTATATTTGGATATTGGATATTGACAGTACCTCGAGACGTCCTTTCCTTAGATTCAATTTCCGTAACAGGTTTCTGTGCTAAACACTTTGCACACCTGCTGCAAATGCCACATGGGTTATTGTCATACAATGAAAATAATAGGGTTTAGTAGAAAATCATTGGCCTTTCCCTTTAAATAGGTTGACATGCTGTAACACTCAGTCATAGATATCATTGAATTTGGCCTCTTGGTTTAAATCTTACTACTCCTTTCATTATAGAGGCCCGCGACTGTGGCGTAGTGGTTAGCTCGCTTTCTGACGCCTACTTTGATTTACCGTTCACAGGATCGAGTCCGTCTGTCAACCCTCAGGTATATAAGTGAGTCACAAGATGTGGCTCCTGCAATCGCAGGGGTGGTTTTTACGAGGTTTCCTCTCAGTTTCCACCATACTAGGGCAAGGAACTGTGTGAAGTGACAATCCATTGTCATATAAGTGAAATACCCTTGAGTACGACGTTAAACCCCAATCAAACAAACAAACCTTTCACTAAAGGGAATCTACATCGCCTTCATGTAATTGAAATAGTTTTGTGCATGGCGTTAAACTCCAATCAATCAGTCAGTGTTAGACGTCCAACCTGTCCCACTGGAATTTGGCCTGTAATGCTGTCAGTTGAGTGAAATAACCATGATTATTGTATAGTAATGTACAGTGTGAACAACTAAACTTTGACTAATTTTTCTTCTCTATGTCTACAGTATGTGAAAAATAATAAAGATTCTGATAATGACTGGTTTCGACTCGAGTCTAACAAAGAGGGGACAAGGTGGTTTGGCAAATGTTGGTATATACATGAGCTTCTTAAATACGAGTTTGATATAGAATTTGATGTAAGTATACTTTATTTCATTATATAATATGTTTGCAAAATATTCTGGTTTTAGATATACATTTTTATACTACCGCAACATACATTTTCCAGGGTATCTTAAAATAGGTGCCATCCATGATCCATCCGTCCGTCCGTCTCAGGTTCACGGCCGGGGCGTAGTGGTAAGCGAGTGCTCTTTCTAACGCCTACTTCGATGTACCGTTTACAGGATTGAGTCCATCTGTCAACCCTCAGGTATATGAGTGAGTCACAAGATGTGGCACCGACAATCACAGGGGTGGTTTTTATGAGGTTTCCTCCCGCTTTGACACCATACTAGGGCAAGGAACAGTGTGAAGTGGACAATCCATCATCATATAAGTGAATTACCCTTGAGTAGGACGTTAAACCTCAATCAAACAAACAAACCATTCTACCTCCTGTCATATCTCGAGCTCTTATCTCCAAAAGTCCTCACTGTATCAAGCTGAATTTATTTTATTTAACTGCATATTATTGGGACTGTGGGCTGTCATGGTGATATTCATGTTACATTCTTTGAAGTTTGTCTGTTTGTCCATCCTTCTGTTCTTTGCCTCCACTCTACCTCCAAAAGTACTCAATGTATCGAGCTGAAACTTAATTTTATTTAACAGCTGGCAAATTGGGACAGTGCACTATCATGGTGCTATTCAGGTAACGTTCGTGTAAGTTTGTCTGTCCCTCCTTCTGTCCGTCATTTGCCTTCACTCTACCTCCTGTCATATTCTGAGCTCTATCTACAAAAGTACACAATGTATCGTGCTGAAATTTATTTTATTTAACAGCTGGCATATTAGACATATTGTGATCTGCCATGATGCTATTCATGTAACTTTCTTCGAAAGTTTATCCATCCATCAGATCTGTTCTAAACCTCCACTCACCCCTGTCATATTCCGATGTCCGTCTCGAAAAGTCAATGTATGGACCTCAAATTTGTTTCATTTAACAGCTGACATATTGGAAGTGTGCATTGTAAGGATACTGCCATAGTGCTATTCATGTCTGTTCATCTGTCTTGTCATTTGCCTTCACTCTACGTCTTGTCATATCCCAAAATCTATCTAAAAAACAACTCGAAATGAACTTTGTTTTATTATTGAGGCATATATTATAGTGTTACACCTGTGTCCCTTTATTGTGCTTGACAGGCTTTTTAAAGCACATATTACATATAATATAAAAAATGGCAGTCAAGTTTATTATTCGTACATTTTAACAACTTACAGCCTCAGTGAGGGGATATCACACTAGTGAACTTTGCTCACTTCTTAGCTTGTTTAAAATTAAAATGGTGTTACTGTTTAGTATAAGTTGTGTGTTTAAGCTGCCCATCGTGCCTCAGCCCCCTCCCCTCTGCCCAAGTTGGCTAAATCATATGAAGAAGAATGTGGCATGCCAGAGGAAGTAGATTTGAAAACGTGGCTGCCCTGATCGAAGTCCACTTACTCTTCGATGTTAAAACAAAAATATTCAGAAAAATCACTCTATTCAGGGCAAAAGAAACCTTTGATGGACTGGCCTCGAACAATTTTTACTTGGCCCAGGTAGATGTTAAGTTATACTGCTGTTTGTTACAAGCAATGACATATGATTGAGCTTTCATACTTTTATTGAAAATCAATCTAGTGCTATTTATATTTCAAATTACAATGATGTTTTTACTTTAATCCATCATACTTTATAACGTTTCAGATTCCAGTAACATACCCCACAACTGCTCCAGAAATAGCTATACCTGAGCTAGATGGGAAAACAGCCAAAATGTACAGGTACGCTTGATGCAGATATTGTAAATATCCCAATCAAACAAACAAATGCTTTCTAATGCCTACTTCGATGTACCGTTCACGGGATCGAGTCCATTTGTGGACCCTCAGCCATCAGGTATATGAGTGAGTCACAAGATATGGCTCCGGCAATCAGGGGGGTGGTATTTACAAGGTTTCTTCTCAGTGGACAATTTGGCGTCATGTAAGTGAAATACCCTTGAGTACGATGTTAAACCCCAATCAAACAAACGTAATGGAGAAGAATAATTACTTTTAAATATCAGAAATAATGTCCGCTGTTTATAAACAAAGACAACCTGGCTAGTAGCCGCTAGTGGCTTAGTAGTCAGTTTCTTGTATATCAGCATATAAATATATATTAGAAACAAACCTTTGAAATGAGCGGCAATGTATTCGGTGTCTCTGGCTAAGGGCAGTTGTTTGAAGAGTAGCAATACTGTCTTTACTTAGCACTGGAGGAAAATTAACTTTGCAACATTATGGAAATGTTTCGCATCTTGGTTGTGCTAGTGTAAATTCTGTGGAATATACCACCATCATATAAGTGAAATACCCTTGAGCAAGGCGTAACACAACAATCAGTCAATTAAACAATGTATTTGGAGGTATTACTGTGTGATACAAAAGTTATTTATGTCAGCCCCCATATACCCTAATGTTCAAGCTGCTGGGTTCAGCTGACATCGTAGCAGAGGATGTACTGAATTCTGCCAGGTACAAGTTATCTCGTAGTAAACAAAGACTTGGTAAAACCGCTCATGAGAGAATCTGGAATGCACTACAAGCCTAATTTAGA
>JAVFBX010212062.1:0-11880 GCA_034783855.1 Mopalia kennerleyi
GATGATTCAAGTGGTTTCGGTATTCCTCTTTAATGGATGGTAACTAGAATTATGATCGGGTTAGGAACATCAGAATTTTTGTATTGCATTTGACAGAAAATGTTTTACTTGTGTAGAAAACACGGGTTTTGGGTGGTCTTGTCCTTTAACAATGCACATGCGCATTGACAACTGTCAAGCTCGCCAGTTTTCGGAATCTTTGCGGAAACAGACGAATGAGAACAGTACTGAGTTAAAAATAACAAGTACTTCAGAGATTTCAGTCACGCCATGAAATAACTTGCAGCTTTTTCTCTTTAGATCTCTGCACACTGTTTAAGCTGTATTGGTTTGTTAAAGCTGTGACCAACCAATGTGGAACACCACAAAGTATTTTAATGATTTGAATTGGGAAGCAATATTAGCTTCACTCATTGCTCCCTTATAAATAAAGCTTATTAAATTTTTTTTTAAAAATGGAGAACTGTTTCTTTCACAACAGACAAACCACCGAGATAAACAAGCGTTAGTAGATTAGAAAGCATAAAATAAACCATACTGTTTCCTCAAATAAATCACAAAATGCGCAATAAGGCCACAGAACGAAGAAATACAACTAAAGAAAATGCAATCTGAATATGTATTTATATATTTTAGTAATGTATACACTCATTTAAAAAACATAGATAGTACATGCAGAGAAAAAAAAATAGATTTGCGTTTCTTTAATACATTATAGAACAAAAACATATGTCATATGTTAAATTTTTTAAACAGTTACATATGATTTAATTGATTAAGCAGTGGTTAACAAACACAACTATTTGATGGCAATTTATACACACGAGAAGAATCATAGGCATCTGGCACAATTAAACATTTTAAGATGATCTCCAACACGTCTCAGTTTTCGCATCATAGCCTCTGTCATTCTTCGTCGCCATCTCGGTCTTCTTGTGTCTCGACTATGTGCCTGGGTCTGTGAGTTGCTTAAGGAAGAGGGTGTGTCGTCTTCAGTTCTTCTGTCAGCTTTCTGTGAGCCGGTGCCTAAAACAGAAGCTGTAAGATTATTCCAAGAAAACCATAGCGAATGTCAATCGTTTGGATGTTTAAGATATTTCCGCTCTCTTCGAAAAAATTTTTTCTTTTGGTATGGTATTGTTGGGCCCATTGGTCCATAATTTTAAGTTTTACATTGAAACTTTATGAGATTCGGGCCTTGAATTGAGCTTCTTTGTATTTCTTTTTGTCACACTGTTGTCCATACATATATTGACAGAATATACTACATTAGTTCGATCAAGTGTAAACTGCATTGACAGCCAATCTTTAAACTGATAGACAGCTAAAGTATAAACTGTAAACAAAAGAAAATAGTACTTTTTGTACCACTACAACTAACCCACTGTATTTTTGATTAGTTTCTATGGTGGAACAAACTTCTTGTTGCCACAGACCATTCAGGTAATTTAATGGTAATAAAAACTGTTGGAAAGAAAAAGTTTCAATATTGTCGATGATGTTCACCGTTCGATCGAATTGTCCATCGCTTTAAGTGCCTATTTCATACACATCAGATTTTGAGATATACAGTACTACATTTAAACTTGCATATGTCTCGAAAACTTTTCATCGAAGAGACTTCGAACTAAATGCCTAACTCTTAATAAAGTTTTTTAACGTTTTCTGTGAGATATATTTGTTGGGGTAATTTTATACGATTTTCGGTGGACAGAGAAGCTTAATTTATTCACTATTTTTCAGTTTTGTGTGTTATAATTATTACACTCTGACATGTCAACCACCAACAATAAGGTATATTTTTTTATTGCCAATATAAATTAAACTTGCAGTCACTAGCAGTTGAAGCAACCATTCTGTATATATCTCATCAGTTCCGCTGAGACTGGCTTGTGTACACGGTATACTCAAATGACAAATGAGTGTTTTGCAATTGTAAACTTATATTAGTACCATAATGGTTTATTGGAAACGACCAGTAAAACAACAAACGGGTGAATGAAATATGTTAGCAGTTATTTGCCTCGTATTAAGGCACCAAATTATGCTTCACAATTAAGCTCTGATCACCGAAATAACTTACTACTGCAATATTTGTCCTTTGTCATGTCTGTCTCCTCATCTGTACTCTCTTCAGTTGAATCGTCCGATTCTGTTCCTGGGGCAGGTTTTACATGTATCACTCTGCAGCCCACATGAGGTACAATCTCATCGGCACTGGGGATTTTCTTTGGGGGAATGTTCTTGCTGTCTCCATGAACAACTGTGTCCGTCAATTGTGTAGCGATACCTGCTGAAAGTATTCTTCCAGAATCTGCAGAAGCTAAAACCTTGTTTGGTGGTGAGACACACTTTGACGAAACCAGTCCAGTAGACTTAGTACAGGCAGAATGGGTTGAATGACGGATATCTCCGGATAACGGCACTCTTGGTACACTTGGTCGTATGCTGCACTTGGTGATAGACTCAGGGACTGTATTTAATCTGAAGAGTGGAGCCGAACCAGCTTTTCTATGCTGAACTTTTGCTCTTTCTTTCGTATAAGCTGGGGCTTCGAAGTTATCCGCAGAATATGACTTTTCTTGAATATTTACTTTTTTAGTGATTTCCTGCTCTTCCAGTTTGGCGATAATCTCTTCATTTGTCATTTCTGGAGCGTCATTTTCAAAAGAGCTTTGAATCCCAGAAAATACTACTGTGTGTGCTGTAGCTGGAATTTTATGTTCTCCAGACAAAGTTGGTTCATACGCAGCACTGATGTCTTCTGAAGTCGAGACAGCAACAATATCTGAGACTTCTGTTCCATGGATTGAAGCCCTCGTGTTACCTGCAACTGTTAACAGGGCCTTGTCCATATTGATTGAGTCCTCGAGGACCTCTGGCTTGTGACCTGGGCCACGTTCAGCTGTATGTCCGACTTCTATTATCTCATCGGCATCCGTTTTGTCATCTATATGAACAGGTCCAGATTTTTTCAGAAAGTCAGCATATGTGGGCACTTTAACCACTTTTCTTCTCGCTTCGCTGTCATCGTTGTCACCAAGCTCCCCACGCTCCCCACGCTTTAAAAGGTGTACATTTTTAAACTGGAGTTTCCTTAAGACAAGGCGATCCAAGTCGTCTGTCTCGTCCATGTTGATCTGCTCCAGCATCGATTCAAGCCTCACCTCTTCCTCGTTTTTCCGCACCATCTCAGGAGGACAAGCCTCGCTCTTCATGCGTCGCTCTCTTTTAGAAACGTAAAAGTCCTTCACGAATACACGGCTGAACTTAATGTTGGACTTGTTTGAATCAAAGGACAGCACTTTTTTTGTCTTGTGGATGGTGGGCTTATCTGGTTGTGATGATATGGAAAACGGAGAGGTAACTCTCAGAGCACCGTATTCCATACTGGAAGAGGACTGAAGTGAGGTTGAAGATGACGAAGATGATGAGTTGCTGGGATCTTCAAAATCATCCTCGTACGTCTCTTCGTCTTCTCTCTGTTTAAGGAGTAGAGCAAGCTCCTTTGCTTCCTCCCAGTCGGAGTCATCAATCTTGAGACGCTCCGGTTTCGTCTCACCCTTTAACAGTGGGTCCCACTTGTTGGGTGAAAATTCATGATATGACAGGTATTCTACAAAGAAACAAAATTGTATTTTATTGAATAATGTATTCAGTTTTTGTTTTTTGGCATAGATCGGATAGTAAAAAAAGTAAAATATTGGATCAAATAAGTGAAATTTTCGTGTCGTTAGTTTTACCTAATATACCGACTATTCACACTTGAAATTCTATATGATACACACCGAAAACAAAATAAATTTTGGATCCATCCTATATACGATTTAAACATGTATATTTAATTGACATAACTCTACTCGAGATTAAGGTTTATTAAGAAACTTGTCTTTGGGAGTTATCTAGAACATAAGATGATTTATCGATTTTAATTGATCTATATCCCTGTGCCAGTATGATTGCTTTTAGAACTATATTTAATTGACTATAAAGCTCTAGTCCAGGATATTTATCCACATTGAATACTTTATACTCGCGATACTTGGTGTTTAACCCCAGAAGAAATGTAATAAAACCATAGTTTATGTCAGCTGTTCAAATTCCTTATATACATGAGGTTGGCGTTTAAGTGGTACATTAACTCTTCTGCAGATTAAAGTATTGCCAAGCGAGAAATGGCTCGTTCTTAAATGAGTTTGAACATATACATGAATACAATTATATGAACTTTAAAATAAGATTACGTAAAACGGATTTTTTTGGAAACGTTGCTCTGGATAATACGAAAAAGATGTAAAAGAATTAACAGCAAAAAAGTGATTCAACCTGTTGGCGAAATTGATAAGGCTTCGTAAATTTCCAAATTAAATTGTGCTGTGATGATATTCCTTAAGCTGTCCTTAATTTTACTAGCACTTGACATGCAAAATGTTAAATTTCAGTTCACAGGATACACATGGTTTGCTGATTTGAATGGGTTGCACCTATACTTTCGGTATAAATTCGGTAAATGTATAAAGTGTTAGGTAATGTGGCAAATCCACTCCGAATTGCCAGGCAATAAGTGTTGTAGACGGTTATTGGAGTAATAACACTTAAGCTAGGTCCAACTGATGCAAAAGATGGACTAAGCTTAATTACATTTACTCCAATACACCTGCCTTTCTCTGGCATTCTGCACTATTTTAAACCCTACTTAATTAAGTTATGCCAAAATAGTTGATGTAAAGTGTAAGACGAAAAATTGTTGAGAAATATCCAATAAGGAAAGATTTTATTTTAAATAAAAAAATTGAGTAATGCCTTCGCGTATAACTGAATTTCTGGCTCAGCTTGTATTACCTGGTCATTTCTTTGTTAATATGTATCTCTAGAATTTTAAATGCCACTACACTGGTTTATGTGATTCTTGTGCAGTAAGTGATACTATCGAAAACAATTTATTTCCCTGTTCGAAATGTAAGGGCCATTGACAACATGTATGGATATTTTGTTCAACATTATTGTTTTAACAGTCTCAATTCATGGCGTCTGGCGTTTGCATGCTGTACAAACTGTATTCTCACCGTAATCTGTCGAAAAAATGGATCTTGAACAAAAGTAAACCAAAAAAAAACACACAAAGAACTCACGTCGAAGTTTTGACAAAATCGTGAACTTTCGGCAATCTTCCTTCCATTCTGCGAATTCTTCGGGTGTTAGCTTCGGGGTCTGATAGACGTATTCTTCTCTATCTGAGGACATCCTTACCTTTAAGATAAATCAAAAAGTAACAATTTTAATTTTGTTATTAAACACTATTCTGCTATACGCTCATAAAATGCTGAACTATTCTTGAAATCGTGGTTCTGGGTAGTATTCCGTTAAGATTACCTACATTTCTGTAAAATAGCGGAAAGCCTTCTCGTCTTCTTCACATTCACATGGAAAGAATGACATATGGCATTTATCGGAATCAAACTCGGCATTATTTTATTGTTATAAGTTTTATAATAGGTTATACAACAGATTCCGTGTCGACAATCAAATGAAATTACTATCCTTCTCAAAATATATGGCTTCAAATGATGCTTTTGGGGAGTGAACTTAAGTTTGTGTAATTAAAGAACTTCGAACTCGCGGTGAATTTCACGTGGTAAACGTTAGGGGTAGGTTACTCAAATTGCTATCAAATCTAATCCGCTATTAGATGACGTCAGGTCATGTCTAAGGTCTATATCTAGCCCGATGTTAGCCATTTAATCTGGCGTTAGCGGCTAATCGCCTTTCGAGCAACTGGCCCTAGTGGAGTATGTCCTCAGTGGCACAGCTCCATGGTATCTTGGCTTGTCATTTTGGGATGTTATATAAAATATGTTGTGTGCTCGGACACCGCTGCGCTCTAAATGACTTTTCCAAGCGAACGGCTAACTTTATTTTCATTACAGCATCTCCTTCCGGCCTATATATAGGTATGTACACTACCATTTGATTAAAACCGGAGGCGGGCTTACCCCATGCCTTACGTACAGCCCGCTTGGTCATAAACCTAGTACCATTTTGAATGTCTAAATGTAGTAATATCCGCTAAAATGGATGTTACAGCTGTATAAATACACCGTGACTATGCTTTCATATCATTCAGCTGTAGTTCAATCCAATTCCCTTTTTAAAGATACCAGTCACCCAAATCAAACAAACAGACAAATTATAAAAATACTAACAAGCTAGTTTAATCATTTTGAAATGAATAAAAATGTTCAATTCTCTGTTGATCTACATAACACATTTTCAAGTTGTAATACCGGTAAAAGTAGCGCCCCTTCTGGGTATAGTGACGGTGAGTGTTTATCCCAAAGTTCCCAGTCTGCGTTAAAAAGCTAGATGGTACTTGATGGTTACAAAATGATACACTACATAAAGTTCACCAAACCAAGACGATGGCCTGGATATGTGTGATTTTAGGTATCTTGTAAAACCTCAGAAAATCATATAGATGAGGCTCCTCACATACAAGAGTACCAAAGTTTAGACGTATGGAATCAAACCACCCATGCAGTGAGATTAGATCCCTTAACGTTCGAACCACGTGATATTGGAGCGTTGACGCCGAGTTACAAAACTAACAAACCATTTAACTATACCCGATAAAAATAAATTTAAGGTGTTAAATTGGAAAACAACTTATTGACAAGCACAGGACATTTTTCAACATTCGAAACTTTCAATTCGGACAGCTTTCCGCAATTATTTGAGTGTGTGCAATTCAATGAAACTCTTGTAGGACAAAAAACCGAAACGGTTGTACTTTACAAAAGCTGGAATTCTACTCTTTATATCCTATCAATCTATAGAATGTATGTAAAAGTGCATTTAAGATGTTGGGACTTCTATATATCTGAAATTTGTCATTGAGGAAATCCGAAAGAGTCAACTCCAGTATAATGGGAGACAACTCTAGAGATGGTATACGAATATTAAGAATGACTAAAATTGTATGAGACATCCATTAAGTTCAGGAAGAAGAAGATTAAATAGTTCCAGTATAAAATGTTATGACATATGTAACAAAAAATGTATTAGCTTATATTAAAGACAACTATGTAAGTAAATTATGTACTTGTTGTAAATTTAATGATAAAACAAGACTGAATCTTCTCTGGGATTGCCCTAATGTCCATCCTATATGGTTGATGTCGGAAACTTGGATATCAAGTGTGAACATGCCTTTACATTTTGCTGCTGACAAAGACATCCTATATGTCTTTAAACCTGTCAGTTAATTTATAGAAGTCTTATTCCGGTAAAAGATATCCTCGGTGCGGTAGATGGTGTCAGAAGAACGACACGATAAGAATCAGCAAATGTCGTTTCGGTGGTGTGGCATTGAAGATGGGATAACTAAAGCCCATAATGACTTCAGTAAAACTTCAAAGGTAGATGACCAGTCTTAACTGGACAATTCTTGGTGATTGCGAAATGAAAGTAGGGACGAATTCATTTTTCTTCTTTTTTGTTCTGTTAATTTTTCTCGTTTTGGTTTGTGCCACCTACATAACTAAAACGCTCCACAGTTGTACATTTGTTCACACATTTTGTGTAATAATTACAAGCCACGAAGTCGTGCTATTTATCAAGTTTTCATCGAATTATGGATTTATAGACATTCTTGTGAGTAGATTACGACCGAGTAATGGGTGTCGCTTTCATTTGACATATTCTGAAGGCCTTTTTATAAAATGTTTTCACTTTTCAGACGGCGGATCTATCGACAGGAGTTACCGCACCTCTTGTGACATCTTTGATGCTCGAAGTTCTCATTTGTAACATGTAATTTGTGTAAGACGGTTGGACAACTATTTTAAAACAGCCAGCTTTGTTGTGATGCTATGTCTATGCAAACATTCAGAACTTTCCGTATGGGAATCCCGGTAGAGGCAAGCAAGTTCTTGTCTGTTCATATATATAGCAGATAACACCTGTCTATATTGCTGATAAGTTCCGAGTGCTAAAATGTTATATAAATATCTTAATTATCATATCATGTACTAAAATTGTATGTTGAGAATAAGTCACGAATTAAACCCTGTACTTTATACTGTGACTTGAACCATAAGCACAAGTTTAAACCAAGTTATGAACAACGTCCAATGTTTAAGACATTCTCAAACATTCAGTTGATGCTAACGCTCTCTTATTTTGCTCCTCGCCAACAACAAAGTGTAGCCTACCGGTATAACAGTAGGCTTATAAGGCCCCACATTCAAGTACTGTGGTATATGTGTGAGGCCTACCGCTTTTAAATCACAGACCAGTATTTAAAATCGCATTTAAATAATGATACTAAACAATATCCTTACCTAAAGTGTGACTGCTTTCGTCGAACCAGTCTGGAAAGCAGCTAGATTCTCTGTGACAATCTTTCGGCAATAAATTAGATTTGCTACTGTTGTCGCTATGAGAGACAATAGTCAAACGTCACAGAGGCGAACGTCGTTCGTAGCGCGCAACGATTTGAACTTTATTATGACGCTTGTGACGTTGTTCTATGTGACGCACAATATACAGATGTCGCCAAAAAATACGTGACGACAGATAGGTGGGTAAGAGCGGATGCTGTTACCTTTGAGGCATATTCTCACAGCACGATTTGTAATAACGACTTGTGTGGATTTCTCTTATTTGCGGCTTTTTGATTGGTCGACTTTTTTCTCAACCAATGAAAAAGTCGCAAAACAAAAAGGAATCTAGAAAAGTCGTAACTATAAATCTCACCGTGAAAATACACCTTCAAGGCGCATTCTAATGGCACGTTTTATAGTTACGACTGGTGGGAGTTCCCTTTGTTTGCCGCTTTTTGATTGAACGAGAAATCAAGTCGGCAAAGAGCGGAATCCCCTGCAATGGTTACTACAACTCGTACCGTGAGTATGCGTCTTAAGCGGTGTTCAGATGGTGCTATTCTTTGCTTCATACTCTACTATAGTCAAAATAATTTAAACCTTTTTTTTTGGTTTTATTCGACTGTAGTTAAATTCGACATATTTCGCGTCTTTGTTCACATAAGTCGTATCGACATACCGTATCATACGTATTTTCATAGGTATCATAGGTATTCGACATTTTTAAAAAAAACTGTTTTTATTTTGATTGATTGGTGTTTTACGCCGTGCTAAAGATTATTTCACTTATATGACGGCGGTGTATTCAAACAATAATTCAAACTAGCACAACCAAGATGTGACATGTTTTCATAATGTTGGAAAAGTTAATCTTCCTCTAGGGCTAAGTAAAGACAGCAATGCTACTCTTCAAACAAACTGCTCTTAGCTAAGGGTATATTGCATGGGAAGCTGATATTCGGAAGTTGTATGAGAAGTTGTAATCCATAAAGTTCATTATTGTATTAGAGGGGTAATATACAAAGCTCATTATTGTATGAGAAGTTGTTATCCATGAAGTTCATTATTGTATCAGAGGGGTAATATACAAAGCTCATTATTGTATGAGAAGTTGTAATAAAGAAAATATTTTATTGTATGAGAAGTTTGAATGCCTTAAGTCTAATATTGTATGAGACGGGTAATATAGAAATTTCATCATTGTATGAGAGGGGAAATATAGAAATTCCATTATTATATATAGTCTATATAAGTTGGTATATAGAAAGTCTTTTATTGTATGAGAAGTTGTAATTTAAAAAGTTCATTTTTGTAAGAGAAAATATCATATAGAAAGTTTATTATTGTATGAGAAGTTGTAATATAGAAAACTCATTTTTGCACGAGAAGTTGTAATATAGAAAGTTCATTAGGCTACTGTATGAGGGTTGATAATCCAGAAAGTTCATATTTGTATGAGAAGCGGTAATCCAGATAATTCATAATTTTGCATGAAGTAGACCTATGCATAAACCCGCATATTTATGTAATGTATGACAAAATATCTTGATAACATTCTTTGTTACTAAAGACAGCGTTAGTGGGCTTCTGATGGACATAAATAGAAATGACACATCCCTCATGCAATTAATATCACACTTAGAATAGTTCCAAGCGTCAAAACAACGTACAAATCTGATTGGATGCATAGAAGTTCCCACGCATCCAATCAATCGCTTGGAAGCCGAGTCCCATTATACCCGAGCTATCCGCCAAGGGCTGTAATGCAGAGTTGCTCGGATATAAAACCCTTGGCTAGAGAAGATGGCAGTATATATGGATAAATACATAGGCAAATGGCGACCTCCATGCTTTGAATATGCGTGATACTAACGAGATTTAATTACCTCCCTTTGAATATAACTTTGATTTCTTTCCATGACGTAATGCTCTCCGTATAAACTCTGGGTTAAATTAATCAGCTTTGAAGAATTTTACAAAACAGTCCTCCACAAAAAGATAATAATAATGTATTTGAAAGAAATAATTATCTTTCCTTGGCGCATTTCGGCTATATTTAGCTTAAAGTTTAGTGTGTAACCTAGTGTGTATTTTAGTCGAGGCAGAGGTGTTTACTTTTTGGTCAAACTTTGCAGCGCGTATCAATCTGATGAAACAAGTATTCAACCCCTGTTTTCTTCTATCTTGTCATTTTAGTTGAATAAAAAGCGGGTTTCCACATGTTTGATCAACAAGTTTAAACGTAAGCAATGAAAAGGAGATAGTCCCCCCCCCCCCCCCGCACCTTCCTCCAACATGTCTTTCCTCAGGGGAAAGCTAATGCGGTCCTTTGTTTATTTATTGCCACATAGCGAATTTGGACGACATTTGTAATATCAACTATTTAAAGCTTGTAGCCTATCAGTCACATTTTCTACATAGAAGTTCACGAGATAAACGACATTCAAGTTAACACGTATTTTGACGGCTTTCGTGATACTTAAGAACAACCTTACCTACAAAGTTATATTTAAATATAGACTTGGTAACAACCTCTTAGTTTTTGGGGATACGAATACCAATTATTATCCATACCAAGTCTGCCCATCTTATATGTACTTTCGACTGTTAAATGCCACTTAAAGAAACTCACCTAGAATGATGATGCTCTCGTCAAATCAGTCTGTAAAGCTGCTTGATTCTCTTGTTTCTATTTAGGCAATGGCTGCGATTAACATCTGTTGTCGCTATGAGAGACAATGGTAAAACGTCACAGACAAAACGTCACAAAGGCGAACGTCGTTCGTAGCGAGTAACAATCTGAACTTTATTGTGACGTTGTTCTTTGTGACGCAAAATATACAGCTGTCGCCAGGAGAAATGACGATAGATATGTGAATAATTTCCATTTCACCAGCGGCGGAGCAAGGATCAGAATTTTTATTTTTTATTTTTTTCGGGGGGGGGGGGGTCATTTTTGTAGAGGGGGGGGGACAAATTAATTTTTTTGATGGAAGCATGGGGATGCCTTTTTTGTGTGTATATACTTGTCTTTGGTCGATTATCTGTCTACATCGTGGCAGCATCATACGCGTGGGAAACCCACACAACGGGGAATGTGGGGACAATGTGGCCTAGGCCCCGGAAACTCTCGAGTTCTACACAGCCGCATGCGCGTTCTGGGTCATTTTTGCCATATATAACTACTGTCGTTAACTATGACAAATTTTTAGCTCGCTATATGTGGCGATATTGTTTGCCTGGAAGTTTTTTTTTCTCACCAGATCAGCTATTTTTAGAGGTTCTTTTAGTGTTACTTACTCACAGGCGCTGTAAAAAAGAAGGCGATCGATCGAGGGTCCAGGGGCCGCCTCATCTTCTCTAGCCAAGGGTATTATATTCGAGCAACTCTGCCTTACAATCCTTGGCTGATAATTGATGTATACAGCGAGTGTTTCAGCTACGCCACCTGGCGGATAAAATGATCAAGGTTATAGTTAACTCAACTTGTTTACAGTTA
>JAVFBX010212073.1:0-21752 GCA_034783855.1 Mopalia kennerleyi
ATATCAGGATAGCCCCATGCATCAGGATGTCCATATATATCAGGATAGCCCCATGCATCAGGATGTCCATATATATCAGGATAGCCCCATGCATCAGGATGTCCATATATATCTGGAGAAATTACTTATCGCACACAGTGTAAACAGTCAATACCATTTTTCATGAACTCAATTTGATATTGCCTAACACTCAATTTAACTAACTTTTCATCGTTAATCCACTGTTAATTCTGAATTTTATAACTTGCCAGTGGCCGAATCACACACTGTGTAAACAGTCATTCAGTCAATACCAATGGTTTGGAGAATGCAAATTTTTTGTCAAATATGCTGCTGTGTGTTGGGGTTTTATATTTTATACCTCAGTTTCAACAGTCATACTCTAACGCATACAAACAAATTGCAAAGGGAAAGTATTTTACCACAGCAAAATTGGTTGCTATGGTTGGCCTCTGCATAATAAATAATGTGATAAATGAAGGAATGGCTAAGGATGCACCATTTCTTCATGTGCTTGTTATATACCTCATAATTGTTTGGCTTAGTGGTAGCGAGTGCGCTTACTAATCCTACTTTGATGTACTTTTCACAGGTCCGTCTGTCGAACCCTCCGGTATATGAGTGAGTCCCACGTTGTGGCTCTGTCTATCGCGTGGGTTGGTTTTTATGAGGTTTCTTCCCTGTTTTCCACCATAATAGGGCAAGGAACAGTGTGAAGTGGACAATCCATCGACATATAAGTGAAATACCCTTGAGTACGATGTTGAACCCCAATCAAACAAACAAACCTTTGTTCCACTCGCAGACTTTCCTCTCGGTTTTCCACCTTTCTTAGGCAAGGAATGGTGTGAGGAGGACAATCTGTCGTCCTATAATTGAAATACCCTTGAGTACGACGTTAAACCCCATTCAAACAAAGAAATAAGCATTACTTTTAACAAATGTTGCTTCTGCTTTGTTATTGCAGATGTCGGAAGCTGATCCGATGAAGGATGTCCATACCAGTGATTCACAGGTTAAAGAAAGTCATCCGAAAAGTTATCTGGATATGGAGGACAAAAATACTCCTGGAACTAATGAACTGCCAATCAACACAGAAGTTGAGAAACCTAACCCTTTAGGGGAATCTGGAGATACAACTTGTACATCACCAATTGCTGCTGGAATCTGCCTGTCCAATTCAGATGTAGAAACTGAACACCATAAAGATTTGTCTGCCCACGAAACTAGTACAAAGGACATTCAGCCTGAGAACAATCAGAATTCTTCCACCAATTTATCTGCTGAGGAAAATACTGTTGCTACAGAAAGAACAGGTATTGATTCCAAATGTGTTGGAGAAAACAACAAAGCTGAAGATAAAAACATTTCCACCCCTTCCATTGACTCGATTTGTCATCGAGATGAAACGATTTTGCCCGAATGTGAAAATGTTTCTTGTGCAAAGGATTGTACTGCTCCAGAACAAAATCAGACTGAGGAAAAATTTAATAAATCTGATTCAAAAACTGTTTCTGGTTCAGAAATGGACTCTTTGTTAAAATCAAAGGAACATAACTTAACTGGAGAAGTTCATGCACTTCAAGAATCTCCGAGGGAATGTCTTGAGAATTTGAAATGTAAGGAGACCAATAACAAGACGGATGTCCCAGCACCTGATGTGCCTCCTGAAAATAAAACTAAATCAGCCATTCCATTTCAACTGTCTACACCAAATGAAGATGATTCTGATGCTGAATCTGAGGATGAATTAGCTCTGCATATTGATGAAAGTTCTACCAATTCCCAAAATAATTTACACTCCAGTAAGGAAGCCCGTAGGTGCTATGAAACATCAGATACAAAATTGAAGGATGCCGAGTGTAATGTTCCTTCTATAACAATGCCATTTGAGGAGAATGAGACCTCTTTTAATGATGTTCAGAATGTATGTCATGAAGATTCAAATGAAGTTACACATGAAACCACAGTCAAAAATTTAACTCAAGATAAGTTAACAACAGAGCAAAACAAACTTTGTGAAACTAATACAATTCAGGAAAATTCTCTAAGTGTGGCAAAGCTCAACCTCAACAGTGATGCACTGAAGGTAACAAATCTTAAAATTAAACTGCAAAAATTCAAAGAACTCAACAGAACATGGCAAAGTAGGAAACAAGCCGAGGAGAATTTGAATACAGACAGAACAAACCTATTCGATTCATTTTCTGCTGACCTTCCAACCACCTCAGCAGAAGAACAAAATAAGACTTTAAAAGAATCTACAGAAATAGCCACAAGTCATGAGATAAAGGACAAAACTTCTCAACAATTAGTTAATGAAACAGCTGAACCAGAAAGCAACTCCAAATATCAGAACAAAGAAATTGTCAATGAGGAAGATAACAGTGTGGCACTTCAAGAGGAACTTCGCTCTCTTAACTTGATTATGGGAGGTGAGGTTAATAAAATTGTCTTACAAACAAGCCAAGCCATTGACAGCAATTTGCCTGAAGAGATGACCGGTGCACAGACTGACGAAGCAGCTTTAGAAAGTCAAAAAGAGAGGGTTGATGATACACCACAAGCAGAGCAACAAAACAAAGCTGATGCAGATTTAATTCTTAAACAAACTGTTGGTCAAGAAGATAATTCATGTTCCAAAGAGTCGGAAAAAGAAGTTAGACTTGAAGAGGCGTCCTTGAAAGAAAAAGAAAAACTTAGTCAGCAAAATGATTCCAGCTTGCAATACAATGAATTTAAAACTTTGGACGGTGATGTAAATATACAACATAAAGGAAACCCTCAGGAAAAAATTAGTTGTGCACCAGACAATACTGGTCAGCTTGTTTTGCCAGTCATTCAGGCTGGAGAAAGTCTGCCTGTGTTAAAGACAAAGCTTTCATTTGGTGGGCTGTCCACTGGTTTTCAGAAAATAGTCTTGCCTGTTGAGAAAATATCTATCTCCACTTCTCTGTTGCCTGCTAATGATAGAGAGCAGCCTTGTATCCTCCAGAAGAGTTTGCCACATACAGATCAGGAAAAAACTGTCCATAATAAGAAAACTACACTAGTTGAGAGATCATCTGATGAACAAACAGAAAGTACAGGTAAATCAAAACCTGATCAACCAGTCAAGCAATCCATAATCCCACATTCATCTAAAACTCCAGCCAGTATACAGGATACAAAAGAAGCCAATACAAAGTCGGACAAGGATAGTCGAGACAATCTAACAGAGGATGAAATGAATATAAAGCTTTGTGAAATTTTCAATTTGCAGGAAACTCCCAAAAAGGATGTTTCCAAGAATAAAGAATCTTTTCCTCAATGCTACAATGAATCATTAATGGATGTTTTAAATTTGGATTCAGATTATGCTCCTAGTATTCAACCTAAACCTGTGCCTTTGAATGCATCAGATATAAATTGGCCTGGTCTTGGTGCAAAACGCTGTGCAAGATGTGGATTCACCACCTCTGATGAGGCGATGCTTCAAGTGCATTCATGTAGAAGACCATCTTTAGCCATGGATCCTAACACACCAAATGTGGATCAACACCAATTGCAAGCATCCGCTGTAATGAAATCTCTTCTCTCTGGAACCCCTTTAGGGGGACCAACAATGTCATCTGGGGGAGCAAAATCATTGGCTTATCAGTCTGAATACATGCTCCATACTAAAAATCTTCCTGGAAGCACACATGTGTCTAGCAAACAGCCTGGCCAGCCACAAGTAGGCAATGTGTCTAATCAAGCAGTCTTCCTTACTCGACCTACTGTGTCTATGAAAGTACCTATTCCTAAGCTCAGAGAGTCTCTCGCAACCAAGGCTACTTCAAGAAAAATTAAAATACCCTCTGCGACGCCTAAGGTTTGGTATAATACCCCTTGCAAGGTAACTTTCTTGGGCAATAACAAGTTCTTCTGTTGTTTATGTAATTATTCTGCTGATAGTTCACTTTTCATGGGACATTTAGTAGAACATATGGAGGAATACCCATACTCGTGTCCATACTGCACGGCATCAGGTATCCTTTTATTTCAACACTCAGCGGAGATAAAAGCGCACATAGAAAGTCATCAAGGATTTGGTGATCGCTTTAATATGTTTGGTTGTGGACCTGCAAAAGCATTCATGGAAAGAGTAGCAAAATCTGGGTATGATTATTTATCACAAAACTGGAGAAAATGTCCACCAAGTAATGGAACAAATCCTCCGGAGTCTTGTCCTCCAAAAGCAGCTCAAACAAACCTTACTTCATTACCAAGCTCCGTGACAGCCAGTGTTGCACCTCTTTCCAATCTACAAACCTTGACCAAAGGGTTGGTAGCACAGCATTTAACCCTACAATCGAAACCACCAGGGACAGCTTTAAACCCCAGTAGTTCAGTTGTGCAATCAATACCAGTGATGCTTGGAAGTGCAGCTGTCATGAACACAAATCAAAGTCAGCTCAATCAAACCTCTTCAGCCAAACCAATGTTTTTTCTCGTCCCAAATGCAGCTGCGCTACCCATAACCTCTGTCACCTCACAGCAGAATGTGTTGCCCTCTCCATCTGCAACTTCAGTTCAAACTACTCCATCTGCAACTTCAGTTCAAACTACGTCATCTGTGACTTCCGGTCAAAATATTCCACATGCCACTTCCCATCAAACTACTCCATCTGCTTCTTCCATTCAAAATACTTCATCCCTGACTTCCTTTAAAAATATTGCAGCTGCCAGTCACATCCAAAATACTCCATCTGTTGTGATGCCTCTTGTCGCGTTATCCACTGTTTCTAAAAGCCCAAGCTCAATACAACCCACACAGAGCAAACCAGTAGAAGCAAGCCCAAGGTCAATACAACCCACACAGAGCAAACCAGTAGAAGCAAGCCCAAGCTCAATACAACCCACACAGAGCAAACCAGTAGAAGTAAGGCCAAGCTCAATACAACCCACACAGAGCAAACCAGTAGAAGAAATCAAAGCTGACAAACATTCTGCTCAACAACTGGTCCAAAATAAATCAAAAGATGGTAAAATAAAAATTATTGTTGGGATAATGAACGATTTTATGGTGTGCCAATCTTGCAATTATCTTTCATCCTGTGTCGACAGTTTCAGGAAGCATATTTGGGATGATCTGCATGAGGAAAACACTCCCTGTCCACATAATAAAGCTGTCCTTCCATCTTTTGAGATATGCCCACATGTTACAGGTATTATGCAGAAGTTGACTCAAAATTCATGTGAAGTTAAGACTGATCAAGCTGAAATGAACTCTAATACCACGGTGACAGACCCAACCGATCAAAATACAACTAAAAACAGTGAAACAACAAGCATAGAGGCTGGAGTTTTGGCACCAGAAGATGATGATGACGATTGTCAAATCATAGAGGAGGACAAACCACAACCCATTTGTGTGGACTTAACAGTAGATGATGATGATGAGGAACCGAGTGATGCTAATATTGAATTGAAAAAGATCCTTGAAGACACTACAAATACTCCTGTAACAGATGTTAAAATTTCAACCCCTGTTTCTCCATCTTCTGCAAGCAGTTTTCAAATGAACGCACCAGTCCCTGTTAGCACTGGTGCTACAGGCTTACTTAATCATGACACCGAAAGACCACCACCAAAGGATGATGGGAACAGGAGCTCTATGTTTTATGTTTGTGGTTTTGAAAATTGCCTGTTTTCTTCCATAATGTCTGATCAGTTCAAGCATCACATCTTAGCCAATCACAGAGGAGCCCCTGCATTCCCTTGTGCTCATTGTGGTTACATGAGCCCAGGGGAAGAAGAGTTTTTTCGTCACATGAACACACATACTTCTGCAAAGATGTTTCTATTATACAAATGTGCATTCAGTAGATGCAAGTTTGGCACAAACTTGATATCTGAGTTCCAGCAACACAATGAGATTGTTCATAAAGATGTTGACAATTATCCATGTGCTTCATGTAAAACCGAGCATGCAACCCTTTCAGCTTTAATTGCTCACTTTCAGAGTGTTCTCCTGAAATTTATTCAGTGTCCATATTGCACTGTTAAGTCAAAAGACCGGAGGACCATATTGACTCATATCGGCCTAACACATCCAGGCAAACCCAGGCAAATAACTGTTACGTCACAGCTTTCTTGTCAAAACGTGAACAAAGAAGTAAGACGTGCACAAGAAACGCGGAGTCGGACCCCTTCAATGGAAAACGCATGTAAACGGACCAGTCCTGTAGATCATGATAGTCACACAATTGTTTCCACCAGTTCGGACAGTTTTGATCATAACCCAGACAGAAGCAAAGATCAGGATTTGCAGAACAGTTGTACAAAAACTACCGATAGTGATGTAATTGCGAACACTGATGAATTGATTTCTTGTACCAATTGTTCATTTAAGACTTCCTCTGATATAAAGTTGAAAATTCACACGGCTGCATGTGTTTCCTATTCAAGTAAGAACTTTTTGTGCCCGATTTGCCAAGCTGAATTTAAGAAGCTTTCTGAACTGTCAACTCATGTTATTGAACATGATGTATGGAATCTGCAAGTTTTCACTTGCGAAATTTGTCAATTTTGTACGAACCAAACTAATGCCATTGAACACCATATGAAACATATGCATATTGGTGAAAATCAATCTTATCAAACTTCTTTCCAAACAATCGCTGCAAAAGAGTTCACATGTAAAGCATGCCCTTTTGTCACGAAATCTCCATCTGAGTTCAACAAACATTCCAACGCACATGATGTTCAAACAACAGCAGAGAGCTACAGTCCAGATAGCACAACAGTGGACCATCAGAGCAAATACTCCTGTCCGGTATGTAAGAAAGGTTACTCTAAATATGGCATCTTCAGAGATCACATTTCTTCCACTCACACAGAAGTAAAAAAATTCACTATTTTTGGATGTGGTCTATGTACATTTAAATCTTCATCACTTGTAAGAGCTCAAAAACACTGGAGCCTGAAACATTTTGGAGAGCCAGATATAGTTCAATTGACAAGAAAGATAAAGAAAATAGTTGAACCAGATGACACAAATACTAATGTGGACTATTTTCATTGTGATCAATGTGACTTCAGTTCAAATGGACGTCCAGAATTTTTAGCCCATAAACTGAGCCATGATTCTAAAGAGAACAAGGAAGGACAGTCTCCAGAAGTGGTTTCTACAACACCAGATAAGAGCTGCTCTGGAGAATTACCTAGAGAAAATGTTTCCAAATCGGTAATATGCCCAGAATGCCAATTTAAATTTGATAATCGGGTAAAACTGATCAGGCATATGAAGTATCATAAATCCTGGGATCACACTGAAAATGAGATGACAAAGTCACCAAGCAAATCAGTCTCCCCTTTCAAAAATGTTGAATTATTTCAAGCAAAAAGCTGTGGCAATCCTACAGTAGCTGTGAAACAAACCGGAGACAAGAAGGCTACATCCCCTGGCAAGTACCTGGTCAGTCCAGTGGGAAGCAGCCCAAAACGTGAACATTTCTACAGCTGCAAGCTATGCTCTTATAGGGCATCCAGTGTTCATAAAGTGGACATGCATCTGGCCCACTGCAAAAACAAACCCAAAACAGTTCGTAAATGTCTCTATTGTAACTATAAATGTAATAACAGCAACAATCTGTATATGCATCATCGAAAGGAACACAAAGAGCTTCCATTTAAAGGAAAGGAGATTGAGACAAACAACCCTGGCCATCACTCAACACCTGAAAAGAGAAAATCATCTCAAGTTGAAGATGCTGTTAGTAAAAAACGGAAAATCAATTCCCTTGTTCAATCATTGAAAGGCACTTTGTCACAAGCTTCGTCTCTAGAGGGGTCAATATTTGGAAAATCTACTGATGAAGAAGCAGAAGATTTTGATCAAAGTGCAAACCAGCCTAAAACCACACCCGCATGTACACCTGATGAAACGGAAAGAGAGCAGGATGGACAAGTGAAGCAAGCAACCCCAAGAATTCAAGCTAGAAAAAGCTTTAAATGTGGAAAATGTCAAACTATCACAGCTTCTCAAATGTCCTTTGACTGTCATTTTAAAACAAGACATGGATTTAAGGAAGAGCCTGTTATGATATCAGTATTCGTCTTCCAATGCTTGGACTGTGGTAGACGATTCCGCACTAAGAAGGATGCAGAGAAGCACAATCGTAAGTGTATCAAACGTGTACTTAAAGAGAGTGAAAGAATGGCAGGCGAAGAGGTTAAAGAGGATGTTAGCTGCGTGAAAGCAGCAACTCTTTCCACACCAGTGGCGCTTTCTATGTCACAAAACAACTGTAAGTCTCCTAGTCCCAAAAAGGCAAGTTTATGTAAATTTTGTCGTTATTCAAGTGTAGTTCGAAGTCACATGAGGGAACATTACTATTCTCATTTTGATGAATTGCCGTATCATTGTTCTTATTGTGACTATGGTGGTAAGCGAAGTCAGGTGATTGTAAACCATATAGTCAACTCCCATCCCTACCAAGAGCAGAATGTTAAAAAGAATGAAGCACTGCACCAGAAAATTGAGGATCTTATAGACAAAGGAAAGGCCATCTCGAGTACATTAGATGACCTTGGGTCACCTTCATTGATGAATAAAGATAACATTTCAGAGGGAACAAAACAGGAGAACTCTTCCCCCTTAAAGATAATAAAACCCCCAGCAAACAAGGAGTATGACCAGTCCCTGCCATACCATTGCAAATTATGTTCATATACATCAGCAATTAGGAAGAACTTAAAGAAACATGAGAGAAGACATGATCCAGAAAGGTTAGAATGTGCTATGTGTCCCTTTGAAGGGGATTACCCCTACGTTATGCGAAACCATTTCTGTAAACAGCACCCAGGGAAGAAAGTGAGCTTTATCCGACTGGGCAAAGCCAAACAAATGAGTGATAATAAAGGCGAAGTTAAAGAACCAGTTGAGAAGAGTAACCTTGCAGATAAGGAGTTTAAGATCATTGCTGATGACGACTCCGAAAGCAAGCTGCAAGCTCACTTTCCAATGAGCGGAATTTATGTCCGATTTCAAGATCCTACTAATCGAGCATCTTTTAGATGTGAGGTGTGTGACTTCAGGTGTCATTCCTCCCCACTCATTGCTGCCCATGTGTATACCCATATGCCTCAGTGCTTCCAGTGCATCCACTGTCCCTTTAAATCCTATCCAAGGTAAGTTTCTGTTTTTGTTATATTTGACCTTCATATGTTAAGATCTTTATCAAAATTTGAATAAGCAATTAAGTGTATGTTTCATAAATCTGATAGTACACCTTTGAATGTTTTTATCCCATCGGCATGTTATACTGTAGGGATAATGTCGTCACTATCCTTTCGTTTGTCGGTATAGAGGGCATAACACAGGTTTTTCGAAAATGGGTCTTGCACTAAACTACATTCCTCTTTAAATAGCCAATCAAATTTCTGGTTTCAATGGCAGCATAATGATACATAATTATAATAAAAGTATTACTGATGATGAACACGTTTAAAACCTTACCACTTAACACAGGGTTTTCAAACTTTGATAACACATTTGTCTAACACTAAAATACATTCCTATTTAAAATGGGGGTATTCCAATACAATTTTCAGTCTGTCTGTATAAAGGGTGTGAGTAAGATAAAACAATATAACAGAACTCAGGGTTTTCAAATTTTGGAAACGCATTGTTCTTACACTAAACTACATTCCTTTTTAGAATTGGGCATTTCCAATCAACTGTTTGGTTTCCATGGTAACAAAATGATATAAGTAATAATAATACTATTTCAGACAACGTGAGCACAGTAAAAAACAAAACGTAAGGTCTAACCTCTAACTACATTCCAATTTAATTAAAATGGGGTTAATCCAATCAAATTGCTGATTTGGATTACAGTGAGATTTAATTATTTCCCTGATTAAAGTGGAGTAGCAGGGGATAAAGTGACTGTTTTATCTTGTTTGTCCATAGCTTCAACATTGATAGAGTGCTTCCCATTAGATTAGGGGTATCCCACTCACCTCTTCAAGATTGCTATTCTTACTGGCTTTTTCAATCAATTCATAGGAAACTTCGATAGATTCAATCAACAGAATCTAGTGTACATGTATACAGTGTCAGATTTACTTTTTGTCCACCACTACTATAGTATGGGGGACTTAGACATGCTACCGGTGTCCGTCCATCCGTCTGTCAGTCACAAATGCTTGTGAACACGCTAGCTTGAAAACAAATTCACCGATTAACTTCAAACTTGGTATGTAGCTTCCTACATACCAACTTGCAATATGGTCTCCTCCTACAACAGATGGGAATTTCATCAAATTCCGTAAAACAAAATGGCCACTTTTGCATAATTTTACACTCATCATATGTATAATATGTTGCGAAAACAATAACTCGTATAAATTCACGGATAAACTTAAAACTTGAAATGTAGTCTCTTCCTAGTAAGACAACAGATGGGATTACATTTCATCAAATTCTCTATAAAACAAAATGACCCACATTGTATGATTTTACAACATTCACTCTTATGTTTTGTGAACATGATAGCTCGAGAACAAATTCACAGATTAACTTGGAATTCAGCTTTTTTTGATGACTGATGAGATTGCATTTAATTTAATTCCATGAACCAAAATAGCCATCACTCTAATTCAGATATAAACTTCAAACTATGCTTTTTCTGTAAATACTATAGATGTGGTTGTATTTCACTAGGTTTACAAATATAGCTGACATTGCATAGTGCACCAAAAAGGTGATAACCATAATGCTACTTTTTGGCTCTTTAAAGAAAAAATAGTTCTTAAACAAAAATAGGAAAAAGCAATAAGACTGGGCAAGAAACAGTGTGAAGTGGACAATACGTCGTCATATATGTGAAATACCCTTAGATTACAAAGTTAATCACCAACCAATCAAACAAACAAACTTAATTGATATTAACTGTTTGGTAAGAATATTAAATAATATTTATTTCTAAGACCATTTGTGAACTTGTTTTTGTTTGAATCAGCTCCGCAATAACGGACCATATAAAGGGTTGTCATGATGGACCAATCCAGTGTAAGTATTACCAGGAGGAGGGTCTGAGTGGGTATAACAAGCTGCTGGCAAGTCTAGGAAAACCACCATACCAAATGCCAAAGACAAAGAAAAGGAAGTTGTCTAATGCAGTCAACCCAGCCAGTCCTGGGGATGATGTGTCCGGCAAAGGAGTAAAGAGAAGAGCAAGGATTTTGCTTTCCGACTCTGAATCGGAACCCGAGGATGTAATAAAACGTTCAACCATTTTCTGCTGTCATCTGTGCAATGTCAAAATTGAAGATATCACAAAATATTGTGAACATCTCTCTCTTCATGCAGCCTTTATGCAGTCTACTGAATCGGGGAAGTCAAAGTGTGGATTTTGTTCCTTTGTCACCGAAGACCAAAGAGAATTCCAGGAGCATGTGTGCACCCATGTTTCTGAACGACCTTTGAAGTGTTCATATTGTGGATATTCCTGTTTCTCAAAACAAAGGATCCAAAGTCACCTGAAAGACAAACATCCATCACAGAAATTCGCATATAGCAATACTTCAAGTAGTTCACAGGAACCGAGATTAACTAGGACATCAATAAATTTAAATCCCTCTTTAGTGCTTGTGGATACGATGCTTTTGTCAGCCGAGGAATGCGATGCTTTTGTGACCTCAAGTGGAATAAGTTCTTTGGAAATCAAGCCCTTATCAAACAAAAAATTGCTGGAAGTTATGAAAACTTGTGATATGACATAAGCAAAACTTGAATCTCTGTTGCTGAATTCTGTGAAACACTCAGGACCAAAAGTCTGAAAACGGTAACCAGGCAGTAGTTTGTAGAACAGAGTGGATCCTCTTGTTAAGGCCTGTATGTATCTAATCGGAACAGCAGCAATACATCTTTTCCCAAAGAAGACACTTAACATTTTATGGTTCTCCATCGGGCTAATTCTTTCTTGAGTGCAATTCTTTCTTGAGTGCGCTGTCCTATAAATATTAAAGAGGAATAGCTTTTAACACAGTGCTGAACATCAATCAGCTACAGAGAGACGATTCTTAAGCTGGTACAGCCCTTTGAGCCATGGAACATTATTTTGATCAATTGGACATTCTCTTAAGTTGTTCTCGTATATCACTTGTTGTAATAATTTAATTTTAGGATTTGTTTTATTTCCTATCTTTATTTTTGTCCTTTACATATTTTTTCAAATATATTATATTTTATTTTTACCTCTTTGTCAATAGACTCCTGTTTACTGATTTTGCTCTATTGTTGTTAAACCCATTATATTGGTGATGTTTTTACCATAATGCTTCTGAGAACTATTTCTGGTTAGTTTGTATAAATTAGACCAGGGACCTAGGATCAAATTTAGTCATGGTTAACTACAAGTGTAAAAATATTGTGGACATTTAATCGTCATGGGACATTTTTTCGCTTAACTCTATAAGTTTGCACGGAGGGTTGGGAGGAGGCTTCCTGTCGCCCTGGTGCCTTCAGAGCTATGGGGGCAACATGGAAGCTGATCCGGTGATTGTCCTGTATTTGTACTCTCTTGTCTTTGTTGCCAGTGGCGTCGAGGATGGTTCCAATCACCCATTGGGCTGGCAGGTCATCATTTGAGTGACATAACCTTAAGTTTGATGTTAAACCCCAATCAAAGCAAACTAAGTTTTCCCTCGAGACCTGTGTCAGAGAAGCCTACCTTGGACGTGTTTTTTACAAAAGGATTTCTGAACAGAACAAATACTTGAAGCAATAGACTGCTAAATATTTAACTGTAAAAAAACGAGAGGTTCGTGTTTATGTTCCCGGTGCAGCGAACCGACGGTCTGTAAAGTTTATTATTATTGTTGTCATATATATTGGAATTGAAAACGCAATCATCAGACCTTTAGACCTTGTTAAATTGTTAATTTTTATTGCTGCTTCTTTAGTCTCTCAGCATGTTGGCTACTGCTGCAAATGTGTATATTACTATCGAGTATTGTACTCATGGAGGAATTCGTCAGATATAAAACTATCAAGGCATTAGATAACTGAAATCTCTGAATGATTTTGTCTATTCCACTTGTATATATTATGGGGCCGGGGCATAGTGGTAAGCGTGTGCGCTTACTCAGCCTACTTTGAGGTACGTTAATGGGGAAAGTCCATCTGTATATGAGGGAGTCAAACGATGTGGCTCCAGAGGGGGGAATATTGTATTGTAAAGAATAAGCTATAAGCGTACTATGTGCTAGGAGTCCAATAATTTACTATAATGTAATACCAAACTACTGTTTATTGTCCTGTGTGGACTGAATGAAAATATGATGTAGAATGTGCATTTGCTGTGAATATTTGTTTTGCTAAGTACAGGTCCGATACTTGAGTGTGCTTTGGTCAGTTAATTGCGACACTGGCCTTGACTTTTTACCTAAACGATTTGATGTTTTTGTTGTTAGACTCTCTGGACTTGCTGTGCTCCTGACCCATCATAGAAACTTAAAAACGTTTTGACTAATTAGAGGTACTCACATTGTATTTTTGATGACTACTGATTTTTTAAATATGAATTGCATTTTTGTATATTCTCAAATCTGCTGTTTTATTTGTTAACATGTTTAAGTTATGTCATTTCTACTCTCTGAGTTCTTCTATACTTAAGTTTTAGCTGTGGTCCGACGTCTTGTCGCGTTAGTAAAAACCAGTTTGCAAGGTCGATCACATCTTCTCTAGCCAAGAGTTTCATTCTGAGATACTCTGTAGAACAACCCTTGGGTGACCAGGGCATAGGAATAGAATTACAGATACGCCTTGGCGGATAAAGTGACCCAAGTTTTGAGTTAACACCTTAGAATTACAGGGTTCTAACTTACATTTTGGTCGTTTTGAGAAAATCGCTTGCAAAGGTCAATTGCTACTTGTGAAATATAAGGTAAAATCTTGTTTGTTCTCTAAAAACTTCCTTCCTAGCTAAGCCTAATTCTCATTGATGGAAAGTTGCAGGTAGAACCCTGTTATTTTGAAGAAGGGGCCCACTAGTGAATTGGAACTTTGTAATTCTGTTGTGGACATAACTGGCCGACGAATTTTCCATAATATATACTCTCCGGCTAGTAGACAGACCTTTGTAATCCCAATATTATCCACTATCAAACTCATTTTTGCCCAAAATGTTAGTTAGAACCCTGTAATTCGAAGGTCGCGATATGTTGAATGTTACAGGCCTACTCAAAGTTTGACAATTTGTTTAACATTGTAAAGTGCTACAGGCGTATATAAGGGGATTTGGTTTCTGTAGGGGTGACCGTGGGTACATATGCAATATTCTTTGTGAATTGGTTGGATCCCCCGGCCGAACATATCCTTTTTTTGACAACCCACTTTCATTATCGACTATCGCTGTCATTAGTTGAAAGGTTCTCCTGTAACACAGCAACTGATTGGTTGCGTATCACTTACACGCAACCAACCAATCGATTGACAGTACTGATTGGTTATATGCTTACGAGTAATGCAAAGTAGCTCGAAATAAAACTATTGGCTAGCGAAGATGCGTCGACCGTGGTTTACCGGTTCTTTGATGCCACTTGAATGTAATATACATGCAGTGGTTGGAAACTTTTTTTAACCGTTACTGAAACTTTGTGATAAACACACGTTACAATGTTAGTCAGAGGCACGCCTGTAAAATCATGCGGCCGTGGGTCGCGTGAAATCCTATGTCTGGAGAGAAATTTAATTTTTTGTTTTTTTTGTTTTTGTAAAACCCACTTTAATATGGATGTCAAACCGAAGCGAAATACAATATCATTAACAAGTATAGACTAAGTGAACGAGTGGGTATTTGTGAGTATTTTAATGTGTGCGACGTTTCCATACTAAACATAATAGCAAAATATATTTTGAAACATGCTCCCTTCAAACATGTGTCGACCCGTGGCTTAGTGGTTAGCGAGCGCGCTTACTGAAGCCAACTTCAATGTATCGTTCACAGGATCGAGTCCGTCTTTCGACCCTCAGGTATATGAGTGAGTCACACGATGTGGCTCCGGCAATCGCTGGGGTGGTTTTTACGAGGTTTCTTCCCGGTTTTCCACCGTAATTAGGCCAGGAACATTGTTAAGTGGACAATCCGTCGTCATACAATTGAAATACCCTTGAGTACGACGTTAAACCCTAATCAAACAAACAATCTAACATGTGTCCGCACCGCCATGAACGAATGAAGGGCTCTTCAGAAAATGGGCGCGAAATGCATGGTTGCTTTGTTGGTTCCGTTCGCCTGAGTCACCAGGGGTTCCCCGAGTCGGCCCTAGTGTCCCCTTTTCCGTTTGCGCGTATTACTCCGGTCAACTCGAGTGTGATAAACACTTGGCGTGATTTTTAAAAACAAAGTCTCCCTGAAAATTGCATTAAATTTTTTGCCTTGATTTTGAACATTAACCACGGGCGACGGTTTAAATCATGTGACTGTATCTCGGTTACTGATTGGATGCACAACTTACGACTGATTTTCTGTCGTATGTTTGCCGCAGACGAGAAAAATAGTCGGCGACGAGTCGCAAGATATCGAACATTTTTAATCCCTTGCGACTAAAGTCGCCGACAATGTCTAATCGTGTCGCATATGGAGCGAATTCCTTGAGAATTTTAGTCGCCGACGGAGAATCGCTTTTGTGCGGCGGGTTTTAGCCTATTCCTCTTCATGATAACAGCGATACAGCCAAGATGGCAGGCCCGCAGTTTGCTTTGTGTTGCGAAAGTCATCGGTTTTGTGAACGTTAAGGCGGTGAACCCGCACGACAAGCATATTTATTGGATGTTGGTTTCTTTCAATGGATTTATTTTAACTATTCGTTGTTATGAAACAACAAATTATTGCTTTCCTCCAAAAAATAGCCTTAAAAATAAGCGATTTTATGCATAGGCTCAGCCTGCAGGCCGAGTAACATATTCACGGGTCGCTGATTTGAAGGGAAGCCAGGTTTCTTATCCCCCGGGTCATATGTACTGATCATTATGTTAAGTAGCCATGTGTCTTTTATTATGGTAACTCACCCAGACATGCGCAGCACTGTTGTTAGCTGATTGGTCTAGCGGCACACAACTGCAGCCTCCATTGTGAAAATGTTTGCCCCCATTGCATTTTTGCGTTGTAATGAACTAGTTAACTTTCAACACTGAATAAAAATTGTAATTTTATTTTTTTACCAAATTAGCAATATTGGATATCAAATTTCACGCTCTATTTAATGCTCAGCTTGGTTTCTTAAAGCGATGCTCCTGGCTGCAATAACCCCTAGATCCTTTGAAAGGTTGCCGTTAAAAATAATGAAATATGACATCGACTCACTCGTTTCTTAATTTTTAAAAATCGGATGAGGGTTACAGATATATATCTACCTACGACCACTGGCAGCTGACATTTTGGGCGTGGCGAACCCTGTCCATGACGTCACGCGACTTACACTCCTGTATGTTGCAGCTTATTGAGGTCGAACGCAATCACCTCACCTACAATGTCGATTGGTTTCTTAAATTGAACAATCATAGAGCTGCTTCTCAATTCCGGTTTTTAAAAGCCGAAGATTTCCGCCGACGAACCGAAGTTTCTCGACTGCGTATTTTTACATGACCAACGGATGAATGCACGCACAATCGGCGAACACCATAAAAAATAAATTTTGAGTGGAATGTGATTTTTCCCGGTTTATATGCGGCTTACAGCATTAACGCAGATGAAAATCGGACAACATCGGCTTGTTTTGGTTTAATTCGTTGTTTACCACGGCCCCGTGTTATCTGTGTTTTTATTGG
Organism: Mopalia kennerleyi; assembly: GCA_034783855.1. Classification (NCBI taxonomy): domain Eukaryota; kingdom Metazoa; phylum Mollusca; class Polyplacophora; order Chitonida; family Mopaliidae; genus Mopalia; species Mopalia kennerleyi. Next base: position 16,805 of record JAVFBX010212073.1, read on the forward strand.
ACAACTGAAACTTTGACCTTTCGTGGACCCCAGTTAGCTTGACCTTATTGAACAGCATTAGTAGAGTGATTGCCTTAGATCTCAATATAGCGACAAACAAAACCCGGGGAGCATTTTTGAGATCTGATTTTTATTAGATTGGTGCTAAATAAAGACAACATTACTACTCTCCAAACAAACTGCCCTTAGCCAGAGAACATAAACACACATACACTTATTTCTCAGCATTCCATTGGACCATGGGTTCATCACTTTTATACTTGTGAGTCTGTCGGTGCCCATTGCGGCGAGATTCTGATTATATTCATTATATTAAACTGTTTAATATCCACTTGATTGAATCTTTGATTTATTGAGCAGTCGATTGATTGATTGTTTCATTGAACGAAAAGAAATATGCATCGATAATAACGTTCACGTTTCATTCTGAATAAGCACGGTTAAAAGTAGTCCTATTAAATAAGCCGTCGACGTTTGATATTTATCATTTGGACATTGGCAGTATACCTCGACGTCCTATCCTTCGATTCAATTTACTTAACGGGGTTTTGCGCAAAACACTTTGCACACCGTTAAGAACTACAGAACGAATTTACCGATTTACTCAATTTAAACTGCCAGGCTGTGAAGTCAACGTGTTTGGCAATCAATTTCTATCCCCAACATTGTATTCTTCGGTAAATTCAACAGCGTTTGAGAGCGTTTTTGTCAGAAAATCTTTGACAGCCAGGCTCAGTGCCCCGAAGTTGACATCGCGATAGTTTAAGCGGGTGGAATTTACCGAAAAAAAAATATGATAGAAACTGATTGCTTAACAGTTTGGCAGTTTAAAGTTAGTAAATCGGTAAATTAGTTCTCTACTTTTGTTTTAACAAAGTGTTTTGGGCAAAATCCGTTACGTAAATTGCATCGAAGGGTAGGACGTCGAGGTCAATGTCCAAATGATAAATATCAAATATCGACGGCCTATTTAATAGGACTAGGTTAAAAGGTATGCTTCCGCGGGTTTAGGCTCTCCCATCCGCTGCTTCCAGTCAAAAGGCTGCATCATAAATATGACCTCAGGATCAAACTACTTACCCAAATAATGCGGAGTTTAATCCAAACATAACCTTTAAATAATAGTTCCGTGGTTTTGAGGTTGTCTGTCGGCCTAGTGATCCTCCTTTTATGCACCACTCACAGGGCGGAGTCCCCTTATCGACCCCAGTAAAACGAAGCAGTCACATGGTTATCGCAGGGATGCTTTTTATAGGATTAAATTTAAAAGTGCTTCGAGGACTCACGAAGATACTAGGCCTATATGTTTTTTGCGATTTAAATACCGTATAAAAGGATCTCATTAGCCATACCCTTAAAAAAGGTAATGGGGCACGAGCCCTCCCATCGGAATTGATGCAGTGAAAGCACATTATAAACGAATTTCTTTTGTTGTCAATATCATGTTTTTTTTTGTTTTTATAGGGGCAATACAAACGTGTCCGATCGTGTGTGATCACATTACTGTCAGTGTTGGCCAGTTCATAGACTTTGCTTGTACCAGCGGTGCATTTGCCGCACAACTCGCTGGTGCAATTTGCTATGTGACAGATGTCCCTGCTTTGGCAGGCATTGGATGTAGTACTGGAGCTGATACTATACTTAGGATGATAGCGTTCTGTGCATATCCAGACGCAATGGATGCAATAAATGATCCAGAAGTGTGCCTTATTCCTTAGTTTGAGAGTTTCATTTCAGTTTAGCGCACTGGTTAATGTTAAACCTTGTGCTTTTACTAATTGTGGAAAATGTTGCCAAAGCCTTGCTCTCTGACAGTAATTACTATGTATGTATAATTATGACATATGATTGTAGACCGGTGCCAAGTAGAAGGATTTTGTAATTCAGGTCTATGAATAGCACTATGAATAAACAATGAATCAGCTAATATTTTATCTCTTTCCACACATATTTAAATTTATATCTAAACATAGGCTAAGTTTAAAATATTCTTATACAGCCTACTCAATCTACTTCGATTTCATACAAATAGATCTATGAATTATAGAAATTTTATTTTTCTACTTTCGCCATATTATATCTAAACATAGGCTAAGTTTAAAATACTTTTATAAAGCTTACTCAATTTACTCCGATTTCACACAAAGATATCCATCAATTCTGGAAAGTTTATTGTTCTACTTTTGTCATATTATCAGTGTGATGGTCTCCATTTTATTTTATTGTAATTTTGTTTGTATAACAACATTAAACTATACTAAGACAACATTTATCGATAAAAATCATTTGTGGAAATCAGGATTATGCATAACTCCTTTATTGAACAATAAAGTGTATCGTTTGCATGTATACAGTCTTGTCTTTAGGATGTAACTTTACAGAAGAACTTACCTTGTATGGGATCTTTGGTTATACACCCCTGTGCTTTGAAGTGCCACATGGCCTAGAACCATCCGTAGCACCATACTGTCTAGCATCATTTAAAACACTATACAGAACATCGGTCGGCATTATAAATATATTTCTAAAAAGCAATCACACTGACACAGGGATGTCGACTCATTAAAATCGACGAATCATCTTACGTTCTAGATAAACTCCAAGAGACAGGTTTCTTTCTAGATCTTAATCTCGAGTTATGGATAACCTTCAGACATCTCGAAAGAAGTTAATGCCCATTAACATGGTGTGTAAAGTATTGTCAAATATGTAACCAACGAGATATTCAGTCTTTATTTGTTAGGAATAAATCAGTCTGCAGACTGGTGTTTCAAAGACAGAGAGATTAACCAATACATTTAATGCCAGAGACAGGCATTATGTCTGTTAAAGGGAACGAGTGTTACAAGTTACAACGTGTCTGGCACTGGGAGAAATTTCGCCTTAACCAGTAGGTCCTTTACTTTTGGATACTCAGGATTTCAAATACCAATGATATGTATAGTTAACCATCTAGAAGCGTCCCTCTCGTGAACCCCAACCATTCACATTTTAAGTTCACCATCTGGTCGGTAATTAATCCAACTCAACCATTACACAATAATGTGTTTCCGAGGAAGATCGCAGAAATTCTGTTCACATATATATATAATAAAACAATTACCGACTTTGCGTTCGATTGATACATGGTTTTGTGAACCCGACCTCGGACTTGACTTGACTTCGTCCTCGGTATATTGTTTTCTCGGGTTCACAAAACCATGTATCAACCTCACGCAAAGTCGATAATTGTATATTGTTGTATTGGATATAGGGTGTGAACTCTTATATAGATGCAAACATAACGAAATGAATTGTATCAAATGTGTGCGAGTTACATGTTTGATGAATTTCATAACGTCGTGAATAAAGGAATCTTGTGGTAGGTGGAACGATTCGGTGCAACGTCCTGCTTTCTGTCAATTTAAAAAAAATCCAACAATAATTTATATCGCCTTTGTTTTCTTGTGTGAAGGGGATGCGTAAATGAGCCAAACGTCTGCAGCTCCTACTTCAAAGGTATTCTAGTCATGTTATATTCACAGCGTAAATTTGGAAATAAACAAGTTAGAGACAATCAAACGAAGCGAAAACATCTCTATCTGCGGTCGCGCTATTTTTTTTTTGAGCCAATGAAAAAGCTCTGAGGTGATTGTAGAGAAACAATACAAGTGAATCGGCCATTCTGCTTTGGTCCGCTATTGCTGTATTTGCTCCAAAAGTAGTAGGTCTCGAAATACATTGACTTCAACGAATAGGGTGATTTTGCCCGATACTCAACATAGTTGTCGTCCCTGAGCTAGCTAGTGCGCTCGACAGCGACACCCTGACACATACTCGCTATTTTGAAAACCCAGGATAGGGGAGACGACTCTCGACGCACTGAAGACAGCCGGACTGTTTTCACAGTTGCTTATCATTATAAACTGTCTAGCCGTCAGGCTTTGTTGTCGAACTACATTTGCCATGAACACATTACGCCCATATAAGCTACAAATAAATGATTGCATTTAAAGAGATCAGTTAATGGTAACTCTTGTTGAATGTAATCTTTGCTTGTTTGTTAATATAAATTTGATCAAAATTGGTGTGAGAAAAAAATAAATAAAAAAATAACAAGCTGAGTAGCTATGGTCATAATCCCAGTCAAATCACCTTTTGTTTAAGAACAATTTTTATCTTCAGAGAGCCAAAGAGTAAAAGTTATGGTGTTTATCACCACTTTGGTGCAATATGCAATGTCGGCAATATTTGTTGTGAAACTTAGTGAAATACAACCACATCTATGGTACATGTATTAACAGAAAGTTTGAAGTTAAAATCTGGATTTGAGTGATGGCCATTCTGGTTTGCGGAATTAAATAAAATGCAATCCGATCAGTTTCTTGACTGGAGGAAACTATTTTCCAAGTTTGAAATATATACAAATTATGTCATGGCTGCCATTTTGTTTTGTGGAATTTGGAGAACTGAAATCCCATTATTGCTTTGCGCAATTTATGAAATGCAATCCTATCCTATGTCTTAGTAGTAGGAAGCTAACTTCCAGGTTTCAAGTTAATCTGTGAATTTGATCTCAAAATTATCATGTTCAGAACACATAGATGTGAATGTTGTAAAATGATGCATTGGCGGCCATTTTGTTTTACGGAACTGATGAAATTCAATCCCATCTGTTGTCTATATAAGAGGAGACTATATTTCAAGTTTCAAGTTAATCTGAGAATTTGTTGCAGAGTTATCGTGTTAACAACATATACATATATGATCACTGTGAAATGATGCATTGGCGGCCATTTAGTTTTACGAAATTTGATGAAATTCAATCCCATCTGTTTTCTAAAGAGGCACTAGCGCCCAAAATAAGGACTTTTGTTGTAATTACAGAATCGAATGAGTAATACTTATTTTTCTGAAGAAGCCGAAGTTAGAAGCTTTTCGTTAATCCCACCTCCAACTTTGTAGGCTA
>JAVFBX010212085.1:0-11879 GCA_034783855.1 Mopalia kennerleyi
TTTAATCGATAAAAGATATACTTACGTAGCTTTTAATGAGGACATGTTAATTTCGAAAATTTTGCACTACTGACCGTTTGCGACTTCCGACTCATTTTGCTATGCCAGGTCACATATGTGAACATTGAGTACATATAAAATGCTGATTGTATTCTGCTTAGGTTAATCTTTACATTTGCTTTAAAAAAGTTTCGTCAAGCCGAGTAATCGACATTAACAGTTTCATTGCTCCACGGCACATGCATAGCCGCTTGGCATACTGACTGCCAAAGTCGCCCTTAGCAGAATTGTGACCAATTACCTACTTTCGAAAATCAACTTCTTGTGAGTGAATTATATTCAGGTGTGACATAAGGAAACTCCAATCTACTGCCTATACACCGACGTCATTTATTGGATTCACTATTATAACCTTCTGGTAAAATACACATTAGAGCCTTATCGTGTAAAGAGGAGTTTGGTACCAACTGTTGTTTCAGCTCAGTAAAAATTTTGGACATGATATGTATTTAATTTAGTTTTTATTGTTAACCTTCGACTCGAAGTTAAAGCTATGCTCACTTGATGAAAGGAAAGCATGCTGTTATTTTTATGTGTTGGCCACGCTATTTAGATACAGGTATGTGTTTATCAAAAGCTTTCATGTCGTTTAACTGAAGTGAATTGTTGAAACATTACATACGGTATCTTTATGACACTATAAAATTGATCTCAAGTGCATCATTTCTCTTAATCAATTAAATGTTCGTTTGTTTTGGTTCAACATCTTATTTAAGGTTTGTTTTCCCTCGCGACGTCAGCCCAATGGGCGAAGAAAACCACCCTCGACACCACTGACAACAAACAAAGACAAGCTAGAACAAATAACAAGTGGTAAGGGAGACAACTTGCTTCAGCTCTAAGAGTCCACTGGCACTGTGAACTCCTACCATCCACAAAGCTTTGCTCAACGACCGGAATGACACTCAAATGTCGACAACCCCCCCTGAGAGCACAATGACACTGAAAACTTCCATCAACCATATGCTTAAGTTCTGAGAGCACAATGACACTGAAAGCTTCCATCAGCCATCTACTTTAGTTCTGAGAGCACAATGACACTGAAAGCTTCCATCAGCCATCTGCTTTAGTTCTGAGAGCAGTGGTCAACACTGAAAACTTCCGTCAACCATCTGACACTCAAATGTCGACAAACCCCCCTGAGAGCACAATGACACTGAAAACTTCCACCAGCCATATACTTTAGTTCTGAGAGCAAAATGACACTGTAAACTTCCATCAACCATATGCTTTAGTTCTGAGAGCACAGTGACACTGTAAACTTCCATCAACCATATGCTTTAGTTCTGAGAGCACAAGGACTCATTGACACTAAAAACTTCCATCAACCACCTGCCTTTGCTCTGGAACACAATTACACTGAAAACTTCCATCAACCACCTGCCTTAGACCTGTGGACAATAGCACTGGCAATCTATTTGGATCTGACAGTACTGATCCAAGGACATCAAACACCTGTCTAAGCCTAGAGCTCACTGCTACCAACCACATGTAAGCCCAGAGCTCACATCGACAACCACCTGTGTTATGTCAGAGATCACTACAACCAACCACATGTCTTAGGTCAGAGCTCACTGCAACCAACCACATATCTTAGATCCAAGCTCACTCCATCAAGCCACATGTCAGAGCTCACAGCGACAACCACCTGTGTTATGTCAGAGCTCACTGCAACCAACCATCTGTCTTAGCTCAGAGCTCACTGCAACAAACCACATGTCTTAGGTCAGAAGACTTAGCTCTGAAGTGTCCAGGAAACTGTCGCCAAGTCCGTTTTGAAGAAACACTCGGGAAGCCATTGGCAACAAACCAATAGATCTGTGTAAAACTTTTACCAACTGACTGCATTAGCTCAGAGGGTACAAGGGTCAAGGAATCTCTCGTTTAACTGCATGAATCAGCTCAAAAGGCAAAAAGGCACCGGAGGCTTCCACCAACCACATGCATTAGTCCTGAGATCACAAGGGTAAGGCTGTTTTCACCAATCAACCAGATTAGCCGATAGCTTATACAACTTTTATTAATCTGCTGCATCAACTCAAAGTGAACAAAGAGTACAGGATATCTCAGCATAGTATAAATAAAGGCACTGGAGACTACGTGCCTTTGCATTGAGGGAACAAAAGCTGGGGGTGTTTTCCCCAAGCAACAGAGATCACATGGTCTGAGGCATCCCTCATCAACTGCCTGACTTGGCTCAGAAGGCATACAGGCATATATATGTCATAAATCAGAAGTCATATAAGGCTTAGGTAGTACCAATCAACCATATGCCTTAGACTTAAAAGCAGTTCTGCTTAATAAGAGCGGAGAAACTTCCCCAATCGCCTGCCTCGGCTGAGATCAGGGAAATAATCAGGTAAAGAGCAATGCTCAGCGTTTAGGGTTACTCAAATGATTCTTGGCTCTAATCCGAAGGGTATTTTTGATTTCACCAACATAATGTTAAGAAACATCTAATAAGTGAAGAGGAATGTCACATTTTCTGAATCAAAGTTCAAAATGTCCACTAAATAATAAACATTTCTAGTTTGTTGGCGAGCAAATAGGGTCCATCTGGTATGAAAGTGTCTAGCTTGCATCTAGTTATCGTGTACTTTGAAGTCTAACAACATTGCATGCCGATTGTGATGTTTTTGTATAGAAGTTAATTCCAGACCTTGGTCTAAATTATAACTGTTCAGTTGTCGAAGGGTTTCGGGCTTAAACCGTCGAAGAAGTCGCCTACTATATCATTTTAGAACCAGGGACCCGTTTCACACAAATATCTTAGTTTACTTAAAACGTAATTGCCATGACGACCAGAGTTGTAGACATATTGTTGCCTAGATGCGAATACGTATCTTATATAGACTATACAGTATATATAGATACGAGGTGCAGCTGTACAAAAACTCTAGAAATAAGGTCTGCCCCTGAATACTACATAAAGTTGAATCCGCATGACCTAATTACCGCGGAAGACATTTTTAAGCGAGTGTGGTACTGCTGAGAAATGATTGATTTTGACATGATGAGTCCCTGGGCCTTAAAAACAACAGAACAAGCCTGATGGAACGCATCTTCCCGAGGCAAGGCGGAAAAGAAGATCGTCGCATTAAGCATCTCTCCCTTTCATACCTTCCCTCCAAAGGCGATAAAACCTGAGTTAGCTGGAGTTGACCACGGCTACTTTCGGATGGCCTCTATTTACTCTACCCAATCCGATGAGGGCTTTCTTAGAATAAGAAAGAAACGGTCCAAACACAGGACGACAAGTAAGCTATTTTTGTAATATACATGCACGATATTAGTACCATTAACGAGTCCTGGTGTCATCACAGACATGTCAATTGGCAGTGGCGCCAAGCTTATTTGTTGTAGACTTTGATGTGTAAACGCCTTTTTGATTAGCCTAAGTGTTTCTACCATAGACCAATGAAAATTTGTGCCACGTTTTCCCTTCGAGTTACAGCAAGGGATAGTATTGTGGAAATCTTACACATACTGACCCTTGCATAGTAAGATGCAGGCAAACTGTAACATCAGTTTATATGTAACAAAAACTGTGTCTGTACCCGATGCGATGGACATGGGTTTAACAATTATAAGGTATGTAACATAAGCTTGGTATAAATCAATTAGAAGAATATAAACTTTTATTAACATTGAATATAGATGAAATGCTGATTTACGCCTGCTGCGGACAAGATTTACTTCAGCTTTGTAAAGTTTCCTCAAGCTGAGTTATTGGCAGTTCATTGGCAGCGAAATTCACAGTTTCACTACTCTATGACACTCACTATTTAGCCGTGCCGCTTACCAATACGGGGGTTTCCAGTTATGACGTTACGACAACAGAGTGACGTCCCTCTGCTAAATAACGTTATCGGTTTACCGCAAAGGAGGGCTAATCAACGATTTTTAACATGGGCGGTATAGGGAATATTGCAAATTAACAGGAAAACGTTAATAGGACCATATCAATTTCCTTTACCCATAGCTTTAAACATAATTTTTTGCAAAAGTTACATTGTTAAAGCCCTATTTTCCTGAAAACCAACAACCAACAATGTTATAGTATAGGCAGGCTGCCCTACAGTGCCATAAAGTGGCAACGTCATTTCGCAAAGGGACATCAGTCTGTATGTCGTAACGTCATAACTCAAAACCTCCGTATTATAACTGACAACACCGTCCTCAGTCGAATTTCAACCACTCAACCTCCAGGCTCTTTCGAAAATGAGAATGGATCCTTATTCCGGCGTGGCATCACGTTAACCCAGTCAATTACGTATATACGTCATCACCGGATTCGCCATTATAAACGGCTATCAAAATACACATTTGCGACTCCTTCTGTTATAGAAGTTGAGACCAGTAGTTGTTCCCGCTGAGAGAAAATGTCAGACATTTGTTTTTTTATTTTTTTATTATAAACTCCTGATCCGCCAATCAAACAAAGTAAAGTATGCAGCTATTTTTATTTGTTCGACACACTTCACATGACAATACTGGTATGGGCTAATCAAAAGCTTTCCCAACAACTCTGTGTTATTAATTTTTTTTTTTCTTCGATTTTCTCAGTATAAAATGATAAACACTCCAAAATAGTCTATACGCGATGAGACCGTGGGGGGAAACATCTGCGCTGTTATGAATCAATTAACAAAACGGAAGGCACTTGAAAGTAGGAAGTATTTGTAACAACAAAATATCATGCTTAATTCATGTTCCGCTTCAGCAAAGATACCAATGGACACATGGCAATAAAGGAGACAATCAGGAGTAGACTATACGTAACTGACAGATAAACAAACCACATAGGAGTTATGTTTTCGAAGAGAAACCCTAGCAGTGACAACTGTACAATTATTCCCAGTGAAAAACTAGTGGTGCAATATGCAGTTAATTTACCTGAAAGGGGTGCTACATTAAGCGCAACCCAGCTAAGGATGGCTCCGTAACACGAGCCCATTCCAAGTCCTAAAGCCGCACATGCGATCCATAGCACTATTGGTTGACCTAGCGTTCCAACAAAAAGGGCGAGTTGCCCAGCTGCTATAAGAATAAGATCTATAACAATCATTTTACTGGAGGAGAGGTAGTGGGCCTGTATGATGCCTAGCAGACGACCCACGGCAAACCCGGCCCAGTATCCCGCCAGAATCAGCGAACCCTCCGCCTTGCTCCAGTTCAAATACCTGACCACAAAGGGCATGGCAAATATCTGGCAAATCTTCTCTGTGGAACCGTAAGAGAAGAGAATGACTCCAATACAGATATACGTCGAAATCCGAAGGAAAGAAATTCCAGCCAATGAACAGCAGACTAGATGTCGTCTTCCTTTCGAATTCGTCTTCCTTGGTGTACGTGTCCGAGTTCTTTCTCCTTTTCTAATAAATTTGATTAAGAAAGGCAAGCCCGTTAGTATGCCATAAAGTCCAGTTATGAGAAAAGACCAATGAACTTTTGTCTGGCGACAATCCCCTTTATGAAAGCTTCCCGCGTTAGTGTCACCGGAACAATTGTAGTGTCGCCCTCTAATGCTAAACCCTGGTGGCCCTGATTGTCTATCCTGGTTTCGTTCTGGCATTCCATCTTCATATCTGACTTCACTACCTATGTCATTGGTAAACATTGGTTTTGCTTCAGTTCCGTTAAACACTAACTCTTCTAGCGTATCATCTGCCGGAGTAAGCCTCCACTTGTTCAAATGAAGTGAGATATTAGTTGAATTTGATGAGTCGAGATCGAAATCTAATCGTCGTCCCAGAAAGGGTTCAGTAATCAACGGGCAGACAAATCCACCAACAGCTGCCAATAACATCAGTGTCTGTAGGTAAGGACCAGCTTTGAGTTTCCACAGCTTTGCACACAAACAGATGGCACCTAGAATCAAAAATAAAATATTGCACGATGATCTTATCGGATCGCCATATTGTTTGAATTCTTTGTATTTGTAACAGGTTCTATTAAATCGTCATTTAAATAACGAAACACGTGGGTTTGTTATGGCATTTTTACGAATCCGTGAAGTGATTTGGTACAAACTATCCGGCGGTTCACATTACAGGATTTCGTTTAATATTAATGCTTCTATTTACCTCACAGATGTCGGTATGGACCGGTAAAGAGTCGAGCGATGTTCAAACATGCCGGTACACTGGCCGATCACTGAGGACAGATAATATGAAGTCTGATTATGGGCGATCATCTTTCCGAGGCAAGGCGGAAAAGAAGATCGTCGCGTTAAGCCTCTCTTCCTTTCTTACCTTGCCTCCATAGGCGACAAAACATGAGTTAGCTAGAGACAACAGCTACTTTCGGATGACCTCTCTCTACCCAGTCAGTTTGGGGCTTTCTTAGAATAAGAAAGAAGCTGTCTAAGCACAGGATGACAAATAGGCTATATATTTAATATACATGCACGATATTAGTCCCAATAAAGAGTCCTGACATCATCACAGACATGTCAATTGGCAGTGGCGCCACGCTTGTTTGTTGTAGACGTTGATGTGTAAACGCCTTTTTGATTGGCCTTCGTGTTTCTACCATTGTCCAATGGAATGTTGCCACGTTTTTCCTTCGAATTACAGCAAGGGATAGTAACGTGGCAGTCTCGTCTTACACATATGGACCCTTCCATAGGAAGATGAGGGCGAAATGCAAGGGCTCGGATAGTGACTGCATTGTCGGCGATTTGACTGAAGAATATTTGATGAAAATTAATTTACAGGACACTGTAGGAGGAAGTTGCGGAGAGACAGTATAAAACTGATTTTAGTCATATCAGCTTGAACCGCGTCAACGGGCGATGTCTGTGTGGGCCTATATGTCAACCACCCGAACCTGATGTATTGATTGATCCATTGATTTATTCATTCGTTAGTTGGTGTTTAAGACAGTGCCCGGAGACATAAAGCTTGTCTGGTGACTGTGGTGACTCGAGCACTGAATAGTCACACTTACACATTTGTACATGTGGATTGTTTCGTTCCTATGTAAAATTAATATTCCTCCAGAGGTAAGTTAAGATAACATGTTACGTACTTACAAAAGTACCAACTTATACTTACTGGACATAATGGTTCCCACAAACACGTTCCGTAGAAACATGACCACGGCCATCAGCGGTAGGATGCTGCAGAAGGGGACCGAGATATTCAGTAATCCAGATAGAGCAGCCAGGACAAAGCACAGAAGGTCAGAATCAGTATAGCTGACAACGAGCCAAGATAACAAGCATCCACACAGATACCCCAGGTTGCCAGCTGTTTGTATGATGGTCCCTTCTTCTATGTTGGTATCCACGATAATCAAGAGGTCCAAAAACGTGGCGCCTTCTTGAGAACGATACATGCCCTATAAAGGTATGGAGAAAATGGTCGAAATAATTGCTGTTATTCTGTTATTCAAACAGAAAGTTAAACATGCAATATTGAAAATCTCTATGTTTAGGAAATTAATCGTTGCCATATTAAAAACGTCCTTATTTATAATTATTTTATGGAATTATTAAAAATCAGTTTATGACATTGTGCCATTTTGCAACCATCATTTACCATTTAGCAGATGGATTTGGAGGGAAAAGGCTCAACACTTGTTGAATAACCTTTTCCCAGACAGGCACCATTTCATTAAATGTCTCCGCACTCGTATGTATAATTTTGTTTGGGTTTAACGCCGTTCTGAAGACTATTTTACTCATGTAACTGCATACCATCCCGATAGAAAAGGACATCACCATCGACATTACTGTCAACACAATAATGACGAGACAGAACAACCGCAATATGCAATAGCAAATAGATCGGCTCCTTGGTGCCCCTTATAGATCCAGGAAAACAAGTTTCTCCGCCCCAGGCGCCGACCAAGAATTGTGAATAAATATGAAAGCAAAGCACTGCTCTACACTTGGGGGTAACCAGTATGTACACCGCCGTCTGTTTTTATGCTGTTGTAATTTGCCCGGTCAGGAACGCCAATTTCACTGCAATTTACCGAATGTCATTGCATAGAATGTTTCTCTGTTATGACCAAGACGCATTCTAAAATTGATCGACTCTTCCTCCTAACTGTACTTCAAGACATAAACTCTAAGATACACCCGGGACATCTTGTTGTGCACTTCTTTTATTTGCTGGTCTGTGGCATACGTCGTCCCAAATATTGGCGGGAATTAACGTGCCTGGCTTGGCTTGGCATACGAGAGGTGTCTTCATCTCCTCCACTATAGAAACTCACGTGGGAATACAATTGGACCAAGGCGGTAAGATATTAATCTCCCGTGAGATTCTATAGTGGATTAGACTAAGGTACCTCTCCTTTGCCAAGCCAGGCCGTCATCATGTGAATCTCCGCCAAAACTTTTGCCACATAAAGCAACGTAACATAGCGTTTACATATATCAAAGTATGTCTTAAAATACCATTCTACTCCAAATTTTACAACGTCACACCAGATTTTTGACAGCCCGTATTGATACAAAATAAGTGATTATTTTGTATGAATATATACGGGCTGTCAAAAATCTTACAGAATGCAAACAAACATGACAAACTATGACTGTTTTCATTCAGCGTTGGCAAATCCGATCAAGAAAAGGTATGACAGTTTGAGTTAACACTGAAATAAGAATGTGACTCAAAGGTGAACAGGCGTCGGTTGACCTTAAGTTTTTATTTTAGATCTTCTTACATGCACTCATTTTTTATGGCTTATTATGCAAACTTTTCTACCAACCAGCTATAAAAGAAAAATAAGGCTCTAAGCTCTAACCCTCTAAGGTTCTTCGGTCAAGGATCTGGTAGAACACTTTGGGGGTTTTGTATGGAACTGTTCCAAGTATTTATCCCTTTCTTTTATCCAAGAACAATTGTTGTCACAATGGTTCCATATAAAACCATCTTGAATCCATACAGAACCATACTCTTTTCTATAGAACCCTTAAAGAACCATTCTTTCTAAGAGTGTACCCTATTCCCATGTCACAACCATCTGGCACCATATTATAAGTTAGTCCCATTGTCAGAATCCATGTCGCTCACGAAGGATCATAGGAAGCAGGTGCAGACTAAATATCAAGCTACAATTGAAATGGCTACCTTCGCTGATCTAGTGGATGGAGGGTGCTTGGTCAGCATAGATATACGGAGCTAAAACGGAGATAGGCCTATTGATAAACAGGTATAATTAACCAATAAAAGGGAATGATACTGATCATGAAAAGCAATTGACACACTGGTGAATTTAAGTGTTTAATGTATAAGTTGTAATACCGTGTTGAAGTATCTGCCACTTTACACTAGGCCCCCTAATCACATGATCACTGGACATGAAAGTAGTACAAAAAAGATGGCCTGCGTGTATCGATTTATCGACGTAGGAAGTAGAATAATTTCTATTTCAGATTGGGTAATATATATACCCAATAAGGATTAATTGAAAAGGAGACTGGGAAAAGGCCATGCAGTGCATAAAACTATTAATTAACATTTGTCCGTTATGATAAATATTTATTTGTAAAAAATATGTACTTTCTTTATAGAATAAAATTAAACTCTTTTCTTTTTTGGGGGCACGCCTAAATTAACTTGGCTATAGTTTTTTTTAGGTTTGTAAATAGTGTCCAGAAACAGGGAAATATGATTTGGTGAACAAAATCTACGACCATACATCTACCACAAGAGAGCAATGATGGTACCTCAGTGATATGAATACCGCGTGGTTTAACTCCAGAACTCGGCTGGAAGAACCGTGGACGGCTTTTGTGGGTCGCAATTTCGTACTTGTTGGTTATTCGCAACCATTCTGGAATTAGTGATTTAATTTTTTTTACAGCTGACTGTATAATAAACTTGTGATAACCACCAAGAGTCGTCAAGGTTTTTAACGCAGACGGCTGCGTTCCTTACATGTTTTTGGGGCGGATAGGCATGTATATAACTACAGGAAAGCAGACTGGGAACACTTACGCAACCTGCTAGCTTGTTATCCTTGGTCATCGCTCACTTACTGCCGTGATGTAAACGAATGTGTCAACTTTTTTTACGACTATCTGTACTGTGCAATAAATGAGTCCGTGCCTAGAGTAACCATTAAAAAGAAAAAGTTCCCACAGTGGTTTGACAATGACTTAATCAGTGTTTTGAGAGACAAGGAAAAAGCTAGACGAAGATTCAAACGGACAAATCATCCTGATGACTATGTAACATTTTCTACTCTTCGATCAAACTTCAATGACTTAAAACAGCTTAAATATGCAGAATATTTATGTCAAATTGAAGATGGTCTAAAGACGAACACGAAAAGGTTCTGGAGTTACGTGAATTCTCAGAGGAAGTCCTCGGCATTGCCTTCAAACATGTTTTATAACGGAATTTCCTCTGACAATCCTGTTGAAATTGCAAACATGTTCAACCAACATTTTTACTCTGTTTTCTGTAAAACCTATGATGATAATCATAAGCCTAGGTTGTTGGGCAGTGCCACGCAAAATGTTATTAGCAAAGTATATGTAAGCATGGATGAAGTTTTTAATTTATTGAAAGATACGGATGTAAATAAAGCATGTGGCCCAGATAACATATCTGGACTTGTTCTTAAACAATGTGCGAAAGAATTAACCTTTCCTCTGTGTGCAATTTTTTCGAAAGCACTATCCAATGGTGTTTATCCATCTGAGTTTAAAAGGGGTAATATTATACCAATTTTTAAATCAGGCGAAAAAAACGATGTAACTAATTATAGACCGATTTCCTTGTTACCTTTATTCTCAAAGGTTTTTGAACGCATTGTTCACAGTAATATATATCGACATGTTAAACATAAGATTTCCGATTTCCAGCACGGGTTTGTAAAAGATAGATCAACATGCACAAATCTAGTCAGTTATGTTGATCAAATTACAAAATCTGTCAATGATAAACTGCAGGTCGACTCTATATACATAGATTTTTCGAAAGCGTTCGATTCAGTTTGCCACAGTTTACTTATTCAAAAGCTGGAATTTTATGGGATTTATGGACAGCTACTTAAATTTTGTGAGTCATATTTGTCCAACAGAACACAGCGAGTTGTCTTCTCAGGAAGTAATTCGTCGTATCTCCCAGTCTTATCAGGGGTACCACAAGGCTCTATTTTAGGACCGCTGATGTTTGTTCTGTATATCAACGACTTACCTTTAGTTTTGAACCATTCGTCAATTTCTATGTATGCGGATGACTCAAAAATATTTAAAACTGTTACCGATTCTGAAGACTGTTATTTATTGGAATCTGATTTTAAGAATGTAGTAACATGGTGCAACGACTGGAAACTCTGTTTGAATGTGAATAAATGTCATTGTATTTCTTTTGGCTTGAAAAACAAACCGTTGATACATAGTTATACTCTTGGAGATAGTAAACTTGAGAGAGTGAATGAGGTCAGAGATCTTGGTGTTACTATGTCTTCACGGTTAAACTTTTCCACTCATATAAACGAAATTTGTTCTAAGGCCTCACGTATGGCTGGTTTGATTAAGAGATCTTGTAAATCGTTTAAATCTGTTGACACTCTGCGTACATTGTTTTTAACTCAAGTGAGAAGTATTTTGGAATACTGTAGTCAAGTTTGGTCACCAAATGCCAACTGTCATATTGATCATATAGAGAGAATACAAAAACGTTTCCTAAAATACCTCCTCTACAAATCTGGTGAGCCAAACTCTGACATCAATTATTTAGACTTGTGTAAAAAATTTAATTTGTACACTTTACATGATCGTCGTGTCATTCTCGATTTGTCTTTTCTGCACGGTATAGTGAACGCTAGATTTGATTGTATGTATATTTTGA
>JAVFBX010212096.1:0-11879 GCA_034783855.1 Mopalia kennerleyi
AAGTGGTGGTTTAGCTAGACCGTTGGTCCAGACTAAACCTGGTCTAACTAAACCAGCTTTATGCATATGGCCCCTAGAACAAAATCCATCACCAGAGCCCGAACAAAAAAACAAGCGAAATTCTATATACAAAAAACAGTCACAAGATGACAATTGTGACATACATACCCATTCAATTTATAATACTTGTTCAGGCCATTTAAGACAATTGTCAAGTATATTTATTTAATATATGTGTCACGCCAATTTATAAAACTTGTCAAGAAAATAATGACACGTGTCACCGTCACGTATTCTTATTTAATACACTTGTCACGTCAATTTATTACACTTGTCAAGCCAATTCATGACATGTGTCACGTATATTTATTTAATAAACATGCCACGCCAATTTATAACACTTGTCAAGCCAATTCATAACACGTGTCCCGTATATTTATTTAATAAACATGCATGTGACGCCAATTTATAAAACTTGTCACGAAAAATTAATGACACGTGTCACCGTCACGTATACTTATTTAATACACGTGTCTCGCCAATTTATAACACTTGTCATGAGAATTTAAGTGTCACGCCAATTTGCCTTTCTGTCAATAGTAACATTCGACGGAAATATGACTATTTAGCAGTAGGGCAAGGAATATTGTTGATTTCAGTTTGTTAAATATCATGTTGATGCTTTAAGGAAATGTTTGACAAAAGAGTTGCCGTAATTGCTCTGATATAAATACATTCCACACATGTTTAAAATGACTTGATAAAATTACGGTCTTTGTTGATTCAGTTATGTCTAATAAACGCTTGTTGTTACATTCTGCCTCTTCTTCTATTTTGATTATTTGTTTTATAAATATACATAAATTCCAATACAAGGCCTAGGGGCATATATTTGTTGGACCTGTAACCCAAAGGTCCCGGGTTCGAATCCCGGTAGAAGCAAGCAGATGTTTCTCTCTTCGTTTATTCAAAATAAATGTATTCCAGAACCAGGCTTTCGGATATACTCAACCAAACCCAATTCTGAGTAATCTCTAGATGAAGAAGATGCTAATTTGGCCTCCTTGTGTCCGTGCTTTGTGTAGAGAGATAATCGCCGTCATCACTGGGTTAGAATTCTGGACTCTGCCGTGCGCCTATGCATAGCTGTATATATCTGAAAAGCTACCACAATGGCACAGGTGTGTACATGTAGATTTATTCTAATTGATGAATTATCTTAGAAGTATAGGAAGGGCAACTCATGTCAAATTCGCTATTAAATTCGATTTACCTTTCACGGGATAGAGTCCGTCTGTCGACCATCAGGTAAGTGATTGAGCCACATCATGTGGATCCAGCAATCGCGGGGGTGGTTTTTACGAGATTTCCTCCCGGTTTTCCACCGTAATTAATCAAGGAGCAGTATGAAGTGGATACTCCGTCGTCATCTTTGTGAAATACCCTTGAGAACGACGTTAAACCCCAATCAAACAAACAAAACTATTACATAAAAAGAAAGGGTTGTGCGTTATCAAATACTAATTATTTTGTACGTTATATGTAGTGGGGGGTCGATCGATCCCCACTACATCATAACGCATAGCTCTTCCTTAACAAGCAGTGGGGGGGAGGGGTGGGGGTGGTCAGACCGATTCCCCCACTACATGATTACACATAGCCCTTCCCTATCAAGTAGTTAGAGAGAAGTTGGACCCCCTCACCACTAAAATGGCGTCCTTGACGTGACGTCACAGTTTCCACGTGATGGGCTCGTGCGGGGAACCCAGGTGGGGAATCCCGGAGTGTCTGCCAAATATGCTGTTGTTGAGATTTGGTTTCCCTGACAATTTGGACCATTGGAATTAAAACACGGTTGTGTTCTTTGAACAGTGCACATTTTGGTGGACCTTTTTTGCAAGATTTGGTTGGCCCTGAAAAGGGCACTTGGAAGAAAAACGTAGGACCAGCATGTTGGCTCTCTCTTGTTGCCTGACTGTATAACTACCAAGATGAGTCGGCCCAGAAAAGCACCATGACCAGACCCAAAAAGCAGAAGAATAAGAAAGAAGACGAAGCAGAACGAGATCGATCAGAGCCATTACCGTACCCATTGACGGTACAGCTGGCTGCACTGCTTGCGGATCCGAGAGAACCAACCCTCGACGCTATAGCCGAGGTAGCTGACGTAGCTGTCCTGTACCGTCTGTATTAGGACAGTATACGGCAACACTTCCATCGTGGGCGTCGTGTCAAGGACCAGTACAATGTTAGAATTCGGAGGCTGGACGGGGCCTGGGTTGTGTAGACTGTTGGGGGAGGTATGTTTTGTAGGAAAAGCGAAGACGTGCTTTCACTTTCCATAACTTTTAAATACAACTAGATTTTTGCTGTTTTTTGCCCCCTTGTAAACAAGCTTTCATTCAAAGGGTTGCATGTGGGAAGTTTACACGGAGATCTTAATTTTTTATTATTATTACCGATAGCCTATTGTAAAACTAGATATTTGTTCCTGTCTCATAATGTAGCCGCTCGCTTTTTTAAACTGCAATTCCCCATAATCTCCCCACCCGAAGAGTAAGCTCTCTTATTCCCATCGCTAATCCCCATTATCACTTGGCACTGACAGTTGTACTTTGAGTCCCTTTAACAAGTAGTTTGAGCGATTGGCAACGAGTACTCTCGAACAATTTTTTTTTTAAAAACGTAAAAACAATGGTGCTTAAACAGCGTGACTGACGTCATGTCGATGGCAGCTTGCGCTGTTGACCAATGGGAATGTTGGATTCAGGTGACCTGTGTTGCGCGCCCATCGGAGCGTTTGAAACAGGGTAACTAGTTACTTCCAGGTTTGACCCAGGGCGCGTGCTAGCATTCGAACCACGGCTATAGAAGGGGAGGTGGGACCTCGGCTGGTTGAGCTTTATTCCAGACCTGACTGCCTTGCGGATGTCGAGCTGCCACTACTACCTACCTACCTACTTACCTACCCATGATGCACTCTTGCGATAACTGCCAAACAGAATCTTCGCAGAGGTTCCACCTACTGCGCCATAGAAGAGAGCAACACCCTCCTGGTGAAGAAGGGACACAAAACGGTGGACGAGAAAGACAGAAGACGAGCTGGGAGACGGGAGGACGAAGGACGAGCTGGTGGACGAGAAGACGAAGGCCGAGCTGGTGAACGAGAAGACAGTGGACGAGACTATAAGTCGGACGGGCCACGACGCTTCGTGTGGGGATTGCTGGCAAGACTGCGACACCTAGGCAAAGCGCTACTTCAACATTTGCTTGACCAATGTTGAGATGGAGGCAACACACTTCCGTGGGGTACCCCTCAACTAGACCGTGCGGAGGCGTTATTTCACCTTAACAGTAAAGTCTACGAACTCCCGCTCGAGAACGAAGCTTGACACGTTGTATGCGTACGTCGGTCGCTGGGCCAGCACACCTCCAAAATGATGCTCAACCTGCACCAACACCACTTCAGCTATGAGAAGGACAAGGGCTTGTACGCTCACCAGTACCCGTGCCACCAATGTGCTCCTTAAATCTACACCGTCGCGAGAAAAGATGTGACCATGTCTATCAAGAAGCAATACCCTGGCGGTGTGTTGCACAACACCCCTACGATATTTGAAGACCTGATCGAGGAAAGCAGCCCCATACCCCACGACGATCTGTATTTCCCGTACTGGGCCTGTTTTTACTTCGAAGCATACGTTCAACCGTTAGAGACTGACGACACCACCACCACCACCAGTAAAATCGTATGGATCGATCGCAATATACCGATGAGCGTCAGTGTCAACTTCAAAGTTCCTGGTTACCAACAACTTCTCCGACGGTGACCCCTACAAGTTGATAGCAACTTTAATCGAGAAGTTTAACGAGAACAGCGCTGTGAGTTACCAACGATACTAACGATCTAACCCAGATACCAGATCAAACTAAACACCAACAAGCCCCGTATGCTGACATGTTGGCGCCTAATTTCACCTACGAAAAATGGGTGAAAGCTTACGGCTCAAGGTTACCCACAGCGACCGAGAGGGTCTTCATACTACTCTGATCCACCACTCACACCGCTGATCAATTGTTAGAGGGGCAAGCACACCTCTTTGGCATCACCATTCGACACCAATCCAACCATACGGAGAAGCGGGTCGGCGATCGCCCTCTACAAACACCACTTCAGCTATGTGAAGGGCAAAGACCTGTACGCTCTCCAGTACCCGGTTAAAATTTTAAGCACTCCTACAATCTACACTGTTACGAGAAAAGATGTGAAGCAATAGCCTGGCGGTATGTGCACAGCATCCCTACTATATTTGAAAACTAGTCGACGTATTTGCCATGGTTGATGGACATTCTACCGTATTTCAATTTAAAGGTTATTACTTGAATGTACACGAGAGTGTATTGAGGATGTCACTATAACACGAGACGGGGGGAAACAGCTGAAGAACAACGTGCTAAGACACTCGACAACGAAGCCTGTATCCGAGTCTTGTACTACGCTAACGTCGATCTGTGTGAATGCCAGTTTCACGCGGACGTCCCTATCTTGGCGGCCTTTTTGAAAACCCGTACCCATTCATTCTACCACCACCAGACCTGAACCCAGCAACACCTTTAAGACGCTGTCCGTGCCAATGACCCGTTTGGTTTTTTGGAGTGTGAGAAACGTACCCGACCCCTTAAACCCACATTCGCCGAGTGTCCAACCATCTTTGAAAACACCACGGTCTCTCGAGAGGACATGAACCCCCACATGAGGGCGTATGCTGAAGGAAATATCATTTTAACCACCCCCAGACGTTTGTTGATCGTAGTATGTGGGGTAAGAAGATTATCGTGGGAAACCACGTCTTTGCTGGTACCTGAACCACGGTCTCGCCGTCACAAAAATTTACCAGGTGATGCAGTACCGACCCAGCAAGTGCTTCAAACCGTTTACCGACCTTGTGACTTCAGCACACCGAGAAGGCGATACCGACCCCTTCAAGAAACTCATTGGTGAAACCATGAAGCTGTTAGGTAACTCCGCCTATGGAAAAACCATCCCCAGCCTCGACAAACACACTGATGTTCATATGTTCGACGCAAGGACGGCTCGAAAACGAATCAATTCACCAAATTTGAGAGAGGCGTGTGTTATCGTCGACGGAACCTTCGAAGTCAACACCAGCAAGAAGACCATCAAATACAACCTACTCTTACAAATCGGGTGCATGCTCTACCATTGCAGCAAACAACGCACGTTGGAGTTTTATTTTGACTATATGGACACTTTTTTGTACCGCAGTGACTGGGAGCATTGTGAAATGGATACGGATTCCCCGACTCTTCCATCTCTATTGCCTACTTTGACATTAAATAGCCACCACCACATCACTACACACCACCAGCGGCCTTGTATTACCTTTACCAGCGACATTGTACTACTACCAGCGACCCTGTAATAACACCAGCGACCTTCTATTAGTACCATCTACCTTCCACCACCACCAGCGACCTTAAACCACCACCAGCGACCGTCTTCTTCTTCCAGGTCAAAACTCTTCAGTCATCTTTACCACCACAATTCTAACGGTTCGCTTTAGGACCCCCCATTCCTACTACGAAAGAGGTCTCTCTACATTTGCAGCTCTTACAATCAAACAGCACGCCCTCAGACCCACTAAGTTCCGACAATATTGACTGCACACGGCTGTCGTGTCCCTTTGTTACGTATGCGTTTTCCATGTCCAATGTCGCATCGTCTTGGTCAACCACTTTTCGGTTCGATGTTCTCCGAGCAGAGCTATAGTCCCAGGCTTTTGAGAATGCGACAATTAATTCAATGGAATTTTTGTGGAGGGAATAAACTGCCCCCTTCTTTTCAAAACAACAGGGAGAGATTAGTAACGGACACCCCTAGTGACTATGATGCACTCGTCATCTTGATAGCTGTGTGCATCAGGATGTTGTGCTTGTTCACACATGTCGTCGGTGAATTGTTTCAACACCAGCAAACGTTCACCCGACCATCGTCAAGACAACGATTTTGTAGCCTAGTAAATCCTGCACCGAGGCAACCATTTGCGCCCAATGAAGTTTTGCATCCGTCATGATACCCTTAACGTCGATTGCACACTTGACACCACTCGACAGAAGCAAGCCTGATATATGCTAGCTCGTTGTGTGTCGTTGAGTATACAGCAAGTCACGGTGCTGATGTTGCTTATTATTATTATAATTTTAATAAAGAGATATACTTGTATGTTGAATCAACATCAGCAGCGTGTCCCGCTATACCTCAGGTGCTTGCCGTGGTTTGGTCGATGGGGTGCTCAGTCTGATCCGTGATCTGAAACCGTCAGTGCTAGACAAAAGACTAGACTGTTTGACGCAGACGGTAGAAACAGAAAGGTACAGAACAACAGATATAGTGTAAACAAACTTTTTTAGTACTGAACATCGCGTCACAATGAAAATTGAAGAGAGACGTAATTTTCACTAGGTATAATTTGACGCGGTGAGGGTTTGAGGTCTGCTTGTCTTGGTTTTGCTGGCTGTGGTGCTGAAATCTGCTGCTTTTTCATGGCCTGTGTTCGCTCGTTGTTTCCTTTTTTCGTTGAAAAGGTTAGAATACTCTTGAAGCACGCGCACTCAGGCTTCGTGCTGACAGCACACTACGCTTCGGTCGTTTATCGGTACTTTGTGGTGTAGACATCAGGGCGGCTTTTTCTGCCTTTACCCATTTTCGCTTCGTCTTTTTACCGCTTTTTTCCTGTGGTAAAGCAGTCGTCCACATCATCGCTACTTTGCGATATATCCGTCGTGGTTAAGCCATAGTCCTTACATACACGTGTAGCACCGTAGGCTAGTACATAATATGTAAGGGTACAGCTATCAATTTAAACACTGTCACATAACAGTCTCTTTTTATATTTTTGTTTTATTTCGAACAGCGTTTTAAATAAAATAAAAAACAAGTTTTTTTAGCAAAAAAAAATATTTCAAAGTGTTATGTTTATTTTAACATAATAATTTTAACATGACATAATCTGTTGATGTAGTATATGTGGTCATTGATCTCGAAATCTTTCAAGCTGAGTTCCAACAGTTTCAATATCTCAGTGGTTGGGGTTCGGGATAACAGAACGAAGTCCTGCCTCAACGTCGATATTTGTGCACCTAGCTTCTACGTCAAGTGTAACTAATATGACGTCTTTATCAACCTGAATTTCAGATAACTTATTGGAAAAGTCCGCAGTATTTTTTTATATAAAACTGGACTGTCTGTTGGCAATTGGTTTGATGTTTGATCAATAAGTTCTGAGAGATGGTAAGATTCTGAGGAACAATCTGATATTATAGTTCTACCTGGAGGCATAGACCGTTGAGGCCATTTCTCCTGTATTTGTGAATTTTAGGGAGAATGTAGAAAAGTCTATTTTTAGAGTCCCGGCCTGCGAGTAGATAATCGCCTTGTTTAATACTCAGAAAATTTTGATCCTCCAAAGATAATATAATTTCATTGAAGTTCCTTTTCTGGCCAAATAGGGTGATCTTGAATTGAGGTGAGGTGAACATATTCTATCCATTTAAATACCAACTTCGTCGGCATGTCGCGGAAGAAATCATTTTCAGAGCGTGGTAGGCTTTACAGAAATATATATTTGTGGTGTACAAAAATGCGACAGCGTGGGTAAACATAATCAACCCACATTATGATATTTCTTGTGTGTGGCTGCCGATATCATTGTAAAGTGGAAACATTCATTTCACAGTCTGAAGTTAATTTAAAGTATATTTTGCTTGTAACCAAAAAAGGTTTGCTTGCCAAAACCGTTGCTCTCGATATCTCCTGTTCAGATTAAATACACACCTCAACTGTCATGCAATCGATCTGCTAGGCTTTTGCTAATTGGCTTGTGGTAAAAGCCAGCAGTTAGTCAGTTCAGGTGAGATAATCACGTTCATTCCTTCCGCCTGCTGATACACATAATCTTTGAGGCACGCATTTTACAATTTAAATCTAAAACAAACATTCTAAAATATTAGTTTTATTTGTCAAGCGTTTTGTATTATCAAGGTAATGAAAAGGCGATTTTATAGAAAGGTAAAAAAAAAAAAAGCCAAATTTTGAGCACTAGCTAGCGGTAGAGTCCATAATGGCCGATAAACCCGCACGCTCTACCTACTTAAACAATTAATGTAACAACAATTACACAAGCTCGAGGGAACAACCTTCGGCGATAGATATAGGAAACAGTATGAAAAGTACCGACTTTCGAGTGTTACAGGATCGTGTGTTTTCATTTTGTCTCAGAACAAAATTGTTAATCTTAGATGGCTGGTTGGCTGGATTGCTGTGTTGAGGCATGGCTGGATGATTGTGAGGATTCTGGGGATGTACTTTATACTATATCCCAGGGGAATTAACTGTTTCATTGATTTAATGATTCTCAATCTTTATACCAATACAGTTGTTTACAGTTTCAATAACAGGTTTGATAAATAGAAATGGGTTTTTTGTCTGATCAGAATGTAGTGTTTTACAATTAGGGCATAATTTATCTATGCGAACGAGTTGTTAATTTAAGACGTGAACTGCATGGAGACTCTCATATAAGCCATTACCGTTTAAAGTCACTCTGAACAGGTACTTCATGCTGCAGAGATAATATATCAAACGCTAATCATCAAAATCACTCTCTGAAAATTAATTCATCGCTCTTGATAACACTGATTGGAATCACTACATCTTCTAACGTCCCTGGTATAACTTTCGTATGGATTTAACCGTTCCATGCATTAACTTCATAGAGCAAATAATTATGAATGGCAACTCCATCAGTCCGGAAGAATAACTGATAAGTAATTTTAAAATGTCATAGGGATGTTATGTACATTAGCATCGATTTTAGCCCTTTTAATCAGATATCAAATAACAGTCAATTTCGATGTGATATAGATACGCTTGTAGAACGTATGCGTGTTATATGGCAGAGCGTCAGCCACTGAATTGCAGTTCTCAAACTTCAATACATGAAATTTATACCTGGGAGCAGCTAGAAGTTAGCAGCAGATTCGTTATTCTGAGGAACGGGGGGTGGCTCCGTAGTACATGATAAGTAAGGGCTGTGCGTTATTGAGTACTAAGGTGCCGATGTGTAGCACCGTAGTACATAATATGTAAGGGTTGTTCTTTATAATGTACTAAGGTTTTAGAGAGCCTGGTGATCTCGCGAAATGTCTTGAGCATCGCTTGTGATACAAAAATTTTAAGTCACGTGACGTCACAGGTTGGCGTCAATGCAGTGATTTTGGGAGTTGACACCGTTGACTAGAGAAAGGGGACGCAAGTCTTATATACTAATACGGAGAATGGATGTCTTTTGTAAGCGGTGGCTGGGTTGAATTAATTCAATGCATGACCGTCCCAGGCTTTGGACAGTGTAAATGACCGAGCCGGATGTCAAGTTATGTTATGCCACCACTTCAATATTCCATGTGTCTCCTGGCGTCATGACATGAACGTCACAACAATGACATAAGGAGTTTTCTCCCTTAGTTACACATAACGAACACGGCTGAAGTAAAGTGGCACTGTACTAGATGAACTGAAAGGGGACATAAAGACTTGTGGGGTTGTGGGAGCTGGATGAAGGTGTGATCGACTTCCCTTGATACTATGCGTGCTACAATGTGGAAGAATCTCGGGTATTTGAGCTAACATGTGCTTTTACATAATAAGGAAGGGTTGTTACTTATCATGTAGTGGAAAGTGGATGGGTAGCGCCGCACTACTGAAAAAAGAAGGCTGTACCTAGTGCTGCCATGTGGGTGTCTTCCCGTGGCGGATTCGTGCAAAGGCTGATCAACCATGTACTGAGAGTTTCAAATTCGCATTGAGATATTGACTTATAGACATGAACAGACTGAGATTTAAGAGCAAAACTGAGCGGACCCTTCAGAGAAGACCGAGGTGCGCTAAATACCCGTCAGAGGTGTAATTTCCTTTAGCTAACCCTAAACAGCATGGATGACACAGCATGTGTCAGCATGTCACTATCGGGCGATGGTCCTCGTCTCTTTCATGACCGCACCCGACATCAGCTTTAGCCGCGACCAACAACGGCGGCGGCCGCACCCAACTGCGTCATAAACTAATGAAGCATCCAGAAGAAAGCAAAGAAAAATATGATAACGGTGGCGTTCTTGATGTTGTTGAAGAAGAAGAAGTAGAAGATCTTCACTCTGAAAACAACGACCCGTCGGTGTCATTCGAAGGAGAGCAGAGATGACGACGCCCTTTCCATTGATCTGGAATGACCTAATCAGCAGCGTTCTCGAACGCTTTAAGGTTAAGCATAACCCAGTTGATGGATTGAAGTAATTCTATGGATCACGGTGACGGGCTATGGATAGTATAAATGTCCGAACCGGATGTCAATTCATGTTATGCAATGTCATCTCCTGGCCCCCTGGAGTGAACATCACTACGACATGATGAGTTATTTCCCTTAGCTACACATCAACAGCATGGCGGTTACACCGTCACAGCATGTCTTAACTGTAGAAGCTGCAGAACACCGCAATACGCCGTAGCATGCCGTCGTGACGCCACGAAACGCCATTGCCACGTTTCAGAAAGCGTTGTAACGCCTGAGTACGCTGGGACATGCTGGCGGGCGGGCGTATACGGATGTGCGAGTTGAAAGGCCACCGCCGGCGCCGTTGTTGGATGCCTCCACCTCCACTGTCGAGTGCGGTAGTGAAAGAGATAGTGACAGGCTCCTCTGATGGGTACATAGCACACCTCTGTCTTCCCTGATGGGTCCGTTTAACAGCGATGCTCTGATCATAATCCCCACATTGTGTTCACCTCTCAATCCTTTTTTGACACGAAATCAACCGCTGTTATATGCATAGGAATTACCACTCCGATGTTTATACCCTCCGTCATCCAGTACACGTTGTACTCCATGACCCCAAAGCGCCTCCCGTACATCTCGTCAACTCTCACGAGGGTCCAACGCGCGCAAAGCATCACGGAAAGACGCCCACGCCCCCCATGACAGCACTAGGTCAACCCTTCCTTATTAAGTAGGGCATCGCACAGACCCAACTAAGGCCCAACGTCCCGACCTTAGTACTTAATAACGTGCAAACCTTTTTTATATTTATAGCGCACCCGCTGCGCTTTACATATAACGAACGTCTCCTTACTTACCAAAACCCGCACCACTATACTTTATCATGCACAACCCTTCCTTATTATGTAATAGTAAATACGACCTGAGCTGCCCACTCTATACTACAGTACTACCGATTCCTCGAATTACTATTAAAAAATACGAGATTCTCAATTCATAAAGGTTGGTGGTGTTTTTAAAATATCCATTACGTTTTTTTCCCCTGTAACAAGATTTTGCTTCTTACTAGGTGGTCTCTGTTTACCTTTTCTGTCATCGTTCACTTAAAAGCTCATTTAAGGGACAGTTATATTGTACTTTATTACTGGACCTATAGCCTTCTTCCAACATGTGTTTTCTTTCCTGAAAGTAGTTCCGTCACTGGTAATCAAATACCTATAGTGTTTATACATTATAGATAAGGACAAGGAGTTTGTGGCCAGCCGCCTGTATGGCAGGGTGTTTCTTTCAAGAGATTAAGGCTACATACATCCTACTATGTTGTATTCAATCACCTCAAGCCAGTTTTAGGAGCAATTTTACTCATTGAAAACCACTTTTATCAACATGGTACAGTTGGTACTAAAACACATGTCATCAAATGTCCTACCGAGTAATTCTTATCAATGCAAATTATATACAGTGAGCAACACCAAGAATGAATAACTTACATGTATAAAAGAAATGAATTTAAATCTGGAATTCAACAGT
>JAVFBX010212107.1:0-11879 GCA_034783855.1 Mopalia kennerleyi
TTGTGTAGTCTCTGTTACGCGATAGAAATGGGATAGGAGTTGACAAAACAAATTCTCGCTAACTGTATACAACCCAAAGCTATTGACGACACAGCGAGAGCGACATTTTGCGAGAAAATCGTTATGAGCGATGAAGTTGCATATCCCTCTATACTCAGTCCCAGGTTGCATAACTCAAAAAAATCTTACATATTCACTCACCTTAACTACCTACATGTATCTTTATGTTTTAATTCTTTTGTCTATGCAACAATATCATGAAAAAGCTTTATATTGAATGTCTGAGGTTAAGACTTACTTTATTTTATTCCCCTACTGTTGGCTCTGCACAGGTGTACCCCTCATTTCTCTGTCTGTCCATCTGTCTGTCTGTAGCAGTTTTTCGCACTTTTCTGTAAGGCCTCAACTCATTGAACTCAAAGTGTGTAAGCAACCTTATTATCACAAGCTATAAATCAACTATAAGTTTCATGTGATTTTGTTAATTTTTGCAAAGTTTTGGCCATTTTAGCTATAAACAATATCAGTGTCTGCACTTATTTAGTTATGTATCAGAAGATTTCTATAGCTTTTGTGTTTCATCTGAGAGATATTGTTAGAATAGCTCTCTTAGTCTGTTGAAAAGTTTTGATTTAGAAAAACATAAAAGATACATGTTTTAGTTTCCCGTATGAATTGGAATGGCCAATAAGTTAAGTATGGCACTCAATACCGTCACCTACTTATCTAAATTGTTCATCTTCATTGTTTTCACTCCATGTCATCAATTTTTAAAATTATTTGTGATTTGATACTACATGTTTATGAAGTAGATCTGTCCTGAATGACCATCTGTTTTGCGAGATTCATGGCGGAAGTATACCTTAAACATTTGGATATTTTTGCAGAATAAGCTGTTTTATATGTTGATTTGAATTAAGAATATCAGATATTTTTTTGTGAGTGATGAAATCTGAGAATCTGTACAATTTGTCTAGGTTTATAATACTTAATAACACTGAGAGGGGCACGTTGACATTGTAAAGAGTTAAAGGAACACATACTGATACGGGTAATCTGATCTGCTTGACTGTAACAGTTAGATGATAATTGTTTGTATATTTGAGGTGAATTGTGGTTTATCTTCAATAAACACCTTGATTATCACTTAAATGTTCAAATAGGGATTCAAGATGCTAAGTTTTCTTTCTCACTTCTTCCTCGCAGACCTAACCTTGATTCCACCTCCAAAAACACCCGACGATGATCTTACTATTGATTTCTCCAACATGGCTAACCTGCCCCCACCAGAATTCATTGATAACGGAATTGAGACGACAGCTGGGTGCTCTTTCACTGGTCCTGGAACTCGGCTGACAAGGGAAGAGATCGACCGCCAATTTGAGGACCTCTGCAGGCTAGGTTAGTTCAGTCCTTGAAACCTATTAGCTATTGAGGACCTATTTTAGTGATTATTGAGACAATTTAAGTCTAGTATTATGCTGTCTCTTTTAAGAGACAAGCAACAAGTATTTCAAAATCATGAAAGTCCAGCTTAGTCAGTTAAAACGGCTAGGCCTAACACCCATTACCAAAATGACCGAAAGTCGGTGGAAAAGGCCCGCTATTTAAAATTCTATTTAACACACAATCACAGATTTGGTTTTGTGAATAGCTTACATTTGACCTCGATCGGCAGTTACAGGTGTGAGAGTAGCAGCCCCATGAAGAGAGAATTTAGAACAAAGAAATTAAACTGTTAAACAATAATGTGTGTTGTTAATTTGAATAATAAATTGTTTATAGAAAAAGAAATTGTGTTGTTGGTGATCAGTCTATTCCTAGGCCTATTATCCTTAAAAGAATTGATCACATTTAAAACAGCTTGGTCTATAATATGTACATAAATGAAACCAGCATAATAAACAGTTTTATGTTGGTTTTAAAGAACCCTTTATTCTTATCAAATAGAAGTGTTATACGATCAGTTAACTATTCGTACATCCTGTCAGTGGTTTGACACATAGGCAATAACCCCATATCAAAGCCTTTAGGCTCTAGTATTTGATCAAATTGATGTACGTTTTGTTTTGAAATTAATTGTTGTTTTTTATTATTGTAGAGGACAATAAAGTTGGTGAGAGGTTGAGTGACACTGGCGTGCAGGAGGAGGAGAGTGATTCGGGGAATGAGACTATTTCCTCAGAGAATATTGAGTTAACCAATGGGCTGGTGGAGGGTTTATCTGAGCAGTCAAATATTACTCAAGCTCAACACAAAATTTTTGCTGGAGCATCCAAGCCTCTCTCTGAACTCTTTCAGCCAGGATCTGACATAGAGGCTCTAATTGCCAGGCTGACAGTACCCCCTCCACCCTCATCAAATCACAATATTCCAGCTGATCAGAAAATTAATTTAACAAAAATACAGAAAGCTCAATTGCAGCAGGACGATGCCTTCCAGCATTCAAACATTCCTGTCAAGTTTGACTTCTCTTTAGATGAGGAAATTGAATCCCTGATTATCCCACCTCCTCCAGCCTCTGCTGTTTTAATTGACATTCCAATAGTTCCTCCCGTCTCCATGGAAACGAGCTCAAAGAGAAGTATTGGGAAACGATATCTTGCTCATAAACGATCTAACTCTGTGGATTTGTCATCAATTAGGAAGGAAAGTGATAAGACATTAAGTAAGGAGTTGCATGTGGTGGGAGGGTCAACCGTCACATCTACCAATGCTACGGGAACTAATAGGTCTGAACGGCGGTACTTTTCAGCTGAAACACTAGCTTCTGAAAAAAGCTCTGAGGCAGACTCTCCTTCAACTGTCTCTGAGAAGTTAACGTCACTTCTGAAATCCATTCCTATTGACAATAAGAACTTTAATGTGAAATCCTCCAATTCCTTGACAAAAACCTGGTCAAACAGAGAAAGGAGGCGCTCACGAGATAGCTCAACTAGTGTAAACAGTTCTTCATCAAGTACATCAGGTTCTCAGTTATCTCGTTCTAGCTCATTACGGGTCCGCAGGTCCCTCTCACCACAGTCATCTCACAGTAGTATAGGAACTCTCTCTGATAGAGTTCGTTCAAGATCAGTATCTGAAACAACAAAGAACACTTGTAATAAAAATAAAGAAATGGTGCCCAGGCCTATTCTCAAATGCCCATCTGTTGGCATGGTGATGCAACCTGAACCCAGAAAGACCACACCTGATAGGAATTCTAAGTCCGATACATTTGCTGCTTTAAAGTCCAAACTTCAGGAGTACAGAGATATAATGCTGAGGAGAAAACATTCCAGTTCACAGAAATCTCAGGAAAATTCTAATTGTAACGGAGATAAACATTCTTCTAATAGACCAGCAAAATCCAGTCCTGTGCGTCGGTCGACTTCTCTTTCAGATTCGGGCCGTTCTGACGAACCTCGAGATTCTGTTGCCAAAAAATCATTTCCTAGAAAACAACAGTCCTTATCACTAAGTCATGTTCCATTTGAAACCATTACTAAAAACCGACCTCCCTTACCTTGTTCCAACAAGGAGACTGAGAAGCAGTGCAGTGATGTTGAGAATGTCCCTGAAGAGCCGGAGAAGAAAGTGCCTCTGAAGCCTTTGTTTAACACTCTGCCTGTTAACTTCAACAAGCTGTCAATACGTTCTCTGTCCAGTTCCCACACTAGACAGGTAATTTGTCTTTATTCTATTGTTCTTCTTTACTGTATTGATTTTTGTATTTTTTGTACTAACTGTTCATTTATATTCACTAACTGTAACAACATAATGTGACGATGTGCTCCTTAAAACCAGTAAAGACATCTCTCCTTCCGGGTGTTGAGATTTAGAACACTCACCAGAAGAGACTTCTGTCTGTCAGTGTGTTGAGATTTAGAACACTCACCAGAAGAGACTTCTGTCCTTCAGGGTGTTGAGATTTAGAACACTCACCAGAAGAGACTTCTGTCCTTCTGTGTGTTGAGATTTAGAACACTTACCAGAAAAGACTTCTGTCCTTCAGGGTGTTGAGATTTAGGACACTCACCAGAAGAGACTTCTGTCCTTCTGTGTGTTGAGATTTAGAACACTCACCAGAAGAGACTTCTGTCCTTCTGTGTGTTGAGATTTAGAACACTCACCAGAAGAGACTTCTGTTCTTCTGTGTGTTAACTCTTTTGAAGGATGTCTTTAAGATGAAATGATTAAATTAACTAGTTAGATGGATTTTTGTTTAGAGGAAACCATAAGTCTATGAATTCAATTAACTTGGTGGATAGATCTCTTTCAGAATAAACCATAAGTTTATGAATTAAATTAACTAACATAGATTTCTTTAAGATGAAATGATAAGTTAATCAATTATATTAACTAGTTAGATGGAGATTTATTTAATATAATTGATTAACTTATAATTTTTCTGAAAAATGAACACTCAAAATGCATTTCAATCCATCTGAGATTTTAAATAAAAGGAGAAGACCACCCAAAAACCATATTCCATAAATAAGTAAAACTTTTTGTGTGTAATTCAATACATTAATTTCCATTTTCATAACCTGATCGTAACTCTGGTTATCATCCATTAAAGACGATCACAAACACCAGTTAAGTCATCAAATCGTGTGCTGCTAAGTTTTCCTGCACTCTGGTTGGTCAGTCAATTTTGAACTATCCAATGATAGATCAGTGAAGTCTGCTGTACACAGGATTCGATGATTCAAGTGGTTCCAGTGTTCCTCTTTAGTGGATGATAACTAGAGTTATGATCGGGTTAGGACCATCAGGATTTTTGTATTGCTATTGACGGAAAATGTTAGAAAACATGGTTTTTTGAGTGGTCTTGTCCGTTAATCAAATTTATTGATGTAATCACAGAAAATAGAGCGCTTGGCAATATATTCAGGAAACAATTTATTTTAGACTCTATCCCATGTGGTATACACTGGATCATGGGTCTATCATATGGGGTGAATAGAATGGTTTTAATGCCAGACCTACATACCAGTTTCATTAAGTTGGTTTGCGTCATGCTGGATTTAAAAGCCTTCCAATTCTCCACGATTAGGAGTCCAGCATAGATCTTCCCAACTGTTAACTTTAGTTCGTTCAACTCTGAAAAGAAAGCATATACATTTGTAACATAAACACAAAGTCTGTTTAACTTTTCCATAAACATTATAACAGTATTAAACAGTTTCATTGCCACCACAACCCTGCATCCAAAATGAAGAAAATTCTCATTGATTGATTGTTTTTTTATGCCATGCTTAAGGGTAATTCATCACACCCAGTCATCACTTCTTTAATCAAAATAAAGAAATTAGAAAACTAAATTCAGCCAATAGTGAGCTATTATACCTTCTTTTGGTGGAACTAGTATATCTAACAGTTTTTTAGACTGAACTGGCCACATCTTTCGTATAACATCCTTCATTTCTTCATCTTTTTTGTCCATATTTTCAGCTAAAAAAAAATTTCACTCATGAATTACTAATTACTAAGAATTAAATGGGAATTGATTAATCAGTGTTTTATGCCATGTGTAAGAGTTTTATACAAACAAACTGCCCTGAGGGCTTAAAATCACAAAACAGTGTCTGTTAAAAACTCTGTGTTTTTGACGGCCATTTCATGCATTGCCTGCCAAGTCATATTGACCACAACATTTCTGAGTTATTTCCCTTGAAAGGACTCTCCAATGTAAACATCAAAATGCCATTTGCCTGTATGGGGGAATTTGCTTCATTCAGCTGAAAGAAGAAACAGGAATTTTGGAAATTCGGTATTATAAAACAAATATTGTAGGGGACGAATGACAGTTTATGAACTCGACAGTTCATGAAACATTGTTTAATTGTGGTTTGATGCAACAGTACTTTGGGCCTTGGCTATGATGCCTAAGAGCGCTAAGTATGCTAACCCGTCTGTTCAACAGTAGAAAGAAACCACTCGCAATGCAACACCTCCGCTGTTAAAGAGAGAAGACTTTAACAAATTTAAAACACCGGTATCTTATGATGGAGGTTTAAAAATAGTATCTACGGCTCTTACCTATATCCATTTTAATGAGCAAAGATTCTCGTATAAGAGCGAATAAAGTTGTTGTAAAGTGGACTGTCCCATCCTCCGCCACAGGCATGTTCATTCGTATCAATCGCTGTAATTATAGAACCATCTTATTGATTAGCGATAACACCATTTCCAATAACATCTCCAAAGGAGAAAAGGTGCTAATTAACATACCTGTCGTTTAGGACAAAACACTGTCAAAAATCAAAGTTATGAGATAGCCGTATGCAGATTGCACTCTCTGTACAATTATGTCATCAAATTTCTGACCAATCAAATACATTTTTTCACTACTTTAAATTGATATTTATCGATTTATTAAATATTAGAAACAAAAACAACATTTCAAGTGTTGGAAACATGTTTTGTCAGATGAATGTAAGATTTATAAATGCTTGTAGATATTTCTTAAAGTCACAACCTCCTGTCTCTGGTCATTCTACTCAACCTATATGCCAATCTACATGTATATAGACATTTAATAAAGTCACAACCTAGAAATGTACTGTCTCCGGCCATTCTACTCACCCTATATGCCAATCTATAAGGACATTTCTTGCCAAACCCGACTGGTGGTTCCATTTTCTTTAACATCTCGTACATGTCTGAGTAATGAATTCTCCCCCTGAAATATCAAAGATGATATCCACTCCATGAACTCGCTCACTGGTAATCTTTCTTCAATAAGATCCTTAACACATGCTTATTTTTGCACTCTTGGGTTCAAGATGGACTATTTTTTTTAGATTAAAATGTAGGTATGTAAATAAGATAGTTGTGCAAAACTAATTCCAACATCTGATGATTACACAGTGTCATTTAATTTGAGGAAATCACCTTAGCTTTGAGGAATGTTGAAGCAAATCTGTGAACCAGGTTAACAAGATGAACCCTGTAAAAACTTGGTAACCCACAGGACATACTACATGTAGTAACATAAATTTCAGCCAAAATTCACTTTCTCAAACAAAACTCAAATTTAAGAAAAACTCAATTTGGGTATTCAAATACCCAACTTGAGTACTCAATAGGGTATTCCCGATGAAAAACTCTCTATAAAAACCCCTGAAATATTATGTGAAAAATCACCCCCCAACCCCTGGAAATCAATAAGGGCCTGCACATTGTTTTCACTTTCCCACATGCAGCTCACTTTGCATGGTCCTGAAGTTAGGTATTAACTGGCATTAACTTACGTAGCTCCTGGGTCATTTTCTGCCCAAACTCTTACATACTCGTCTAAATGGTGGGGGCCAAGTATAGAGGAATCTCGAGTTAGATAATCAAAATTATCCATTATCACAGCAACAAACAGATTCAACATCTACAAATACAAGGATAAGATAACGGTTATAGTTATGTGATAGCAAAAAAACAAGCAATGAACAGCAATTACACTTATCAGACAGCAGCAATAAGACCAAAACATTATAATTATTCTGATAATTAACCATGTTGGCCTTTACTTAATTTCAAAATGGATTTGAATTTTTGGGAGTGTCTATTAATATACGGGAATACAGTTTCGTCTTGAGTTTCTAATCAATGAACATTATCTGAGTTTTTGATTATTTCACAGCTTGAAAGTTCAGCAACAGCACTTGATTCTTTAATCTGGTATTGAAATAATAATGTCAGACACATTTGTAGTAATTACCACTATTCAATTGACTGTCTTCATTGTATACATGTATGCCTTCTCACAGCGGTGTTATTCCAACACTAATACATATTAACACTATCATATCACATCAAGTGCTATATTTTTACTGTTTATTTGATTGGGGTTTAACGCTGTACTTAAGGTTATTTCACTCACATGACGGGTTCTCAGAAGAATTAATGGGTGAAGGAAACCCCCATATGGTAATGAACAATTTGTTTGTTTGTTTGTTTGATTGGGGTTTAACGTCGTACTCAAGGGTATTTCACTTATATGACGATGGAGTGTCCCCTTCACACTGTTCCTTGTCCTATTATGGTGGAAAACTGGGAGGAAACTGCGTAAAAACCACCCTCGCAATTGCCGGAGCCACAACTTGTGACTCACTCATATACCTGAAGGTCAATCCTCGGATCCTGTGAACGGTACATCGATGTAGGCTTTAGAAAGCGCACTCGCTAACCAATAAGCCAAGGCCGCGGGCCGGCAATGAACAAGGACAGAACAGGACAAATACAAGAGGAAACAAACAGATGGGCACCATGCTGCACCTTAGATGTGAGAGGAAGCAATGGCAAACAATAGGATAACAAACCCACCAGGAAGGAACAAAGGAAGATGAAGGAGACAAAGTAAATATAGGCGAAGTCACTGCCACAGGAGTAGTCGGAGCTTCCTGACTGGGGATCACATGCGACTCCTGATAAACACGACTGCATGATTAACTGCCAGCTCTCACCCGTAGCACACCTGAAGGATGAAAACAAATCAAACACAATTATAATTACCTTTTCTTGATTGGGGCCAGAGAGAAACATCCTTGTATGTTAGCTATATTTAATTCAGATTGTTGCTTTGGGAATTAAGGGCTGATTTAGGGTATAATCTTTCCCATTGACAGATCAGAGGCCGTCCCAGGTAGAAAAGACATTTTCATAAACATGCAATTCTCAATGGTTGCTTTCTTCCGGGCTTAAAACAAAAGATAAGTATTTCATGTGTATTTCTTTAAAATCGCTAATTTCAATGAATTTTCTTCGACAAATCACTGGTAATTGAACAACAAGATGAATTTTACAAGTACATTACCTAAATAAGAGTAGCAGTGCTTGAGTAAATGAGCCAAAGTTGTTGTGTCGATTAATCTCAGTCTGGGAATCTAACTTGATGTTTCCAAACACCTATTGAAACAGAAATGCACCTAATGCAGTGAACAGGAAGAGAGGGTATTAGAGAGTGAATTTTAAATACCATAAAGTTAATATTGCTTGAGTGAGCAGTTAAAGCACTAACTCACCAGACACGGATTCACCAGAGCAATATTATGATATTCAAGCTGAACTGTGGAATATTCTTTTCATTATTTATATCAACAATAAATTCGTTTTTATTTTTTTAATTAAATTTTCCATGACAATTTGTAACCCTGCCATTTCAGAAAAGAATGATGCTTTTCTAAATGTGACATGAAATAGAAGGACGTTATTGGAAATGTGACGAAAAATGACAAAGCATTTGTGTTGTGCGGTGAAACCTTACCCATTCATACATACATGTAACGTCATTAAAGAAACGAAGGACCTTGGTGCAATTCAAAGAGATTAACATAAAGTGTTATTTTACAGCAGATGTACACTTTTGTGAGTGATGAAGTTGTGGTATTAGGCAGACAGGTAATAAATTGAAGAGGCCAGATATAATGGTTTCTCCCTGTGTACACAGTAGTCACTATAACCAGGTTCTGGTATCAATGGGATAAACAGATTACTACACACCATACAGCAATGTAACATCAAACCGGCTGTAAACTGACCAATTTTTGTGTCTTTTAGAAACTGAAGATTAACAGTATTTTCTTTATTTTGGGATAACACTTTCTTAGTTTGAACAGATTCTAGTTCAGAAAATTTTGCAGATTATAACCTGCCAGGAATCGAACCCACAACCCTTAGAGTTACATGTAGGCACCGAATCGCCAGCAGTAAATGCCGGCCACTTGTAGAAGGCTGGGTAGCTGATTGCTTTTACTGCTGGCAATTCGGTGCCTAACTCTGAGGGTCATGGATTCGATTCCGGGGCGGGTTTCAACCTGCAAAGTTTTCTGAACTAGAATCTTTTCGAACTAAGAAAGCGTTATCCCAAAATAACGAAAATACTGTTAAGCTGTAAACTGTGTAAATTAGATCAATTTGTCTTCATTACCAACTTTATCCTTCTTTATCTTTCGCAAAAGGAGGGCTGATGCAAGAATTTCTGATTTGTTTGTTTGTTTCAGTTACATTACAGTACCTAATTGGGTATTTCACAAATACAATCTAATTAAACTTCAATCAAAATAGCTCCCTGTCTGTTGTTTGTTTCTAATATCATGATCTTACACAAACACTGGCCAATTTGTGTTTAATTGCACATTGTGATGTATCGTCTACATAGAATATGCTAGATACCGGCATCTAAGGCAAACCATGTTGAAAGTGGTAAGTTATCTGCTAAAACTATAGTTCATCTGCAGAAATCTTCAGCATGTACAATCCTGGTTTAGGAAGCAGTTCTTTGATTGGTCAATTTTGTAAACCACTCGAAACCATTCAGTACGCTTTTGTGTTAGATCATAATATTACAACAAACAAAAGAGTTTAGTTTGACGATGGACGATTATATAAATATTAAATTTCCAAAATGATGGATCAAAACAATCCATTAACCAATTTGACAATTTTGTCAAAGATGGCGAGCTCTGTTCTGAGATTACCATATATTCTCTACCTTTTCACCCATTTATGTATTATCAATATACTACCCATAGCTATATATGAATGTTTATGTTGAATATTTACATATTGATACATCTGTAAATACTGTACTATGTAAGCTAGTAATTATATCTGTTATAACAATGATTTAATGAATATTGTAATAATAAAAAAAAATAATAAAAAATAAATAAATAAAAGTACAGGATGTGAATCCTGGAGGAATGAAGCAACATGTTTAAATTTATAATAAAACAGGATTGATTCAGAGCCGACTCTCTCAACAAGGTCCTCCCAATAATAAACTCAATCACTTACCTGCATACCAATAATTGCAAATATAAAGAAGAGCATGACTATCAGAAGACAGACATATGGAAGGGCCTGGAAATAAGAAACACAAAAATAGAACTCATTATAAGGTGGAATCTAGTTTATTATATTAACATGATCAACATGATTTTTAAGGGAAGTCCACATCAAAGTGTAGCACATATCCCCACATAGGCTAGAGACTCCTTCACCAGTCATTTAAGACTTTCAGATTTGTCAATATGGTTTAAACGTCAGGTAGAAACTCTGAATGCTATCAAGGGAAAGATAGTCAAGTTAAAATTTGGACAGGCAAAATCTCTCAGAATAGGATTTTCTGACAGGTAGATTTCCAGTTCTAGTTAAGACGCACAAACCTTACAGATGTATTAGAATCTGTTCAGAGCAGAGGATTTGAGAGACACATTTATTACAGATGTATTACCACACTGGCAACAAAGAAGGACAAAAAACGGACAATCTGAGGACGGAATACAAGGACATCACAAACGCAACAACTTCAGGTTGCCCGTAATTATGTCTGAGCGGACCATGGCACAGGTAACTCCCTCCAACCATCCCACATAGGGATCTTCCTGTTGCCCTGGTGCTCTTTAAGCTGAGAAGCAGCTTGAAGTTGATTGGTTCGATGTCCTTGTATTGCGTCATGTGATAATGTTTGTCTTTGTTTGTTACCAGTGGTGTCTAGGGTGGTTTACTACACTCCTGGGGCTTGCACATCCTTATATAAGTGAAATCACCCAAAGTATGACATTAAACCCCAAGCAAACACAAAAACAAACCCAATCCTCCAGCAGAATGTTTGAGAGACACAATCATGACAGTTGTGTTAGACTGGTTAAGTTTTGTCTTAGACTGGTTAAGTCTTGTGTTAGACTGGTTAAGTTTTGTGTTACACTGGTTAAGTCTTGTATCTGTTAGACTGGTTAAGACGTGTGTTACACTGGTTAAGTCTTGTGTTACACTGGTTAAGTCTTGTGTTACACTGGTTTGTGTTACACTGATTAAGTCTTGTGTTACACTGATTAAGTCTTGTGTTACACTGATTAAGTCTTGTGTTACACTGATTAAGTCTTGTGTTACACTGA
>JAVFBX010212118.1:0-11878 GCA_034783855.1 Mopalia kennerleyi
GATAGCACCAACATATTTTTTCAGGCACTACAATTTATGAGGTATACCACTTTTCTGAATCACAATTCAAACTGTCTACCAAATAATAAGCATTACTAGTTTGTCTGGTACGTTAGTATTTAGCTTGCATCTCTCTTTATACAGTGCGATTGTGATGTATTCGTTTAGAAGCTGATTCTAGACCTTGGCCGCAACTAGATCGAAAGCGAGCACAGCTCACATACCCCCGAAGATATACTAATTACTACAATAAATTACAAATTCAATATTATGTGAATATTTTTGTATAACGGTAAACCTCCTTTCAATATATAACACAACACTAAATGGATCTTCAGTATTTACTCATTAATTCCAACTTACACTTCCTTGAGTATTAGACATTTAAGTATGTTTGTATTATTTATTTTTATCTATTATGTATAGATTTATGATGTTGTCATATGTACAAATATGAACTCGATAAAGAAAAAAAACTATAAAGAAAAAAAACTACTATACGGATATTTTCTCCAAAAGTACCTGATTGAAGGAGATATAAAGTTTGTCAAAGAAATGTTAAATGGTTCTCTATATAGTTTCCGGAAACCAAACATATTGCATATACTAAAGTTTGACCTTTACGATTGCAGTATGAAACTTAGGCTCAACCTAAGTAAATGATTGCAAGTATAAAGTTTGCTATAAAGAGGTTGAAAGGGTTATTGTCATTTGAGAAATACCCCGGACAGACGTAACAAAATAGAAAATAGCAAAAGGCATCGCATAAGAACGTGATTAAAGTGCATATAAAGTTTGATTTAAAAATATTGATTACTTCTCGACGTAGGCTCCGGGAACCTAAGTATGGCAGATATTAAGCTATAATATTACAAAATGCAAATTAGGTATGCGCACTAGAAACGTAAAAATAACGAAAGGCACAACCTACGTACCTGATTAAAGGAGATAAAGAGATTGTTTTAACTGTTATCTAGATAGGCTCTGGGCAGAAGGGATAGAAGATGCAGAACTAGAAAGAGGCGGAGCCTGACAATACAAATGCATTGCTGCAAGGAAGAAGACTTGAGCAGGAGAATGATTGATAGAAGTGGAGGGAATCAGAGATAATGGAAAAACGGAAGAAATGTTGGGACGTCTGGACTTAATGACATGCCCCATCATACACTTGGTTCGGACACAACTATGTTTGGACAATTATAAAGCAAACGTTTATAGTTAAAATTCAAAACGTAAGTCTGTGACTATACGCTTTAGTTGCCATTTGTTTTACCGAACTGTTCCGACATTCATTTAGGATAGAAGCCCAAATGATTGAACGCTCTTCTAAAGTCCTAATATCCAATATAATTGTTGACAACTGACGAGCTCACCAGTTTTCCGGAATCTTTACGGAAATGGACAAATGAGAACAAAGCGACTACTTGATTCTATGGGGATTAGGCCGTGCTTCATATACCTGTATATTATAATCCTAGATTCAACCCTGAGTAACACAGAGATTGTTTGAAGTCCACGACGCACCTGAATGTAGAAAAGATAACCATCGTGAGCATTCCAGAGTACTACACAAACAATGAGTATACGTCTCAAATACATTAATATGTAGGGCACCACTCTATAAGTAAAAGAATGCACCTTTGTTTAATCATTTTAACCTTAATACAGTATGCCTTTGATATAAAGGTTAGAAAAATGTAAACAGATATGTAAATTGCAATCCAAAGACGCTGTATTTTGATAGCGTTCCTTACGCAACTATAAGACATATAGTCAGTCTTTGTATCAAGGTTTTGTAACTCCGAAGAAAGACAAAAATTCATTTGACTCCCCGTTTCGGTTGATTGATCCAACCATCATCAGGAGTAATTTTAGCTAGAAACATAGGTATCTATATTTAAAATAGGTGAACAATTGCTTTAGAATGGTTTAAAATAAACATAACGGCTTAAGCACTTTACAGGAATTGTTAAACAACCGTCTTAGGATTGCATAATATAGAAGTGTCTTTAAAGATCCAAACACACTATCTCACATTGACCCAAAGATAATCACATGTGATAACATAAGTAGCGTTTATGCATAATTTTAAGACTCAGGAAACACATGTGATACTTAAATAGTTAATATTTAAAATCACTCTTGAAGCATTACTTTAAAATAACCATAGAAGGCACTTTATAATACTTAGGAAAGCTACTCGCACAGGGCAATTTGTTCTTTTTTCTAGTTTTCAACTACGGAAAACTAACATTGCTTGGCTCAAATCTGCACTTAAATGTGCTATAATGTATGTAGTAGTGCTAATTTTTTGTTTTTTAAAAGGGTACATCATGCAGCTAAGATAAGAAATCAGTCAAAAGCCGTAATTCTATGTGGTCATGTTATTGATATTACCTTATATAGGCAGTGCATTAACACGCCGATAAAGAGCATCGCTAATCCCTCATATTTCAATAGGGTTTACAAAGTCAAATGAAGATTCAGAGTT
The DNA here is from genome assembly GCA_034783855.1 of Mopalia kennerleyi. NCBI lineage: Eukaryota > Metazoa > Mollusca > Polyplacophora > Chitonida > Mopaliidae > Mopalia > Mopalia kennerleyi. The sequence continues at coordinate 2,492 of JAVFBX010212118.1, forward strand.
GTTTCGTTTCCCACATATAGTGTTAACTGTAAGAAAGACGTACGGGCGTACGTGTTGACGGACAGACGGACAAATATACATGACGATGACAGTATCCCTGAGCCAATTATTGACCACAGGGTAAAAAGTGTCTATCAGCGGACTTCGTATCAAATTTGACCGGGCACATATTTAACGAATAAAGTAAGGTTCAGTCTTGTATGTGCGTGTTTAACTTCACTCGCTAAATACACAATTGTAACGTTATTTTTTTATTTGGGCTGCCTTGACAATCCAATCTCCAACACATTGACAATGACTTTGTTGATAAGCCAGCTGACAAGAAACCCGAAAGTCAAAGACCAATTGTGACCCGACTACAAAATGAATCACATGTCGCAAACTCGAAGAATTGAATTACATAGACCATTGGAAAGCAGAGTGTTTAAGCTTTAAAATGGTACCAAAATTGTTTAATTATCTCAACAATTGTTGGAATTATTACACTTTTAGTACAGATACGTTTGCTGCTCTAATGTATGTAGACCTGATTCTTTATCTAAGAACGTTTGGATCTGTGCACAGATATATACATAATTCATTATTGTGTGTGGTGTAGCAAACAATGTACTATAATGATACAAACAGTAAACAAGGGTTGTTGCTGGTTACAAAAGGAAAGAACTACAAGTTCTATCCCAAATCTATTAGATATTTCACCATTTTGTTATGGAAAAAATTATATGCAAAATATTGGGATATTAGCTTTTTCATATCTCAAATTGGTTTTTTGATCGGATTTACTGTGTGGATGAATGATGCAATACTTGTTTTTCTCAGAATTTTCAAGCCACTTTACCCATGTGCGACATGCGACTCATTTCGTGGTGTCGGGTCACAATTGTGAATAGAATTTTGAAAAACAGTTTCACTACCATAACATTTAAATGTTCAACTTTGACTTAATTTTGGGCCAAGGGATTCAAGCAAGACTTTAACGCCAACAACTCAACAATTAATGAAGCAAAGCGAAAAATATGTAGTGGCACCAGAGCTTAATAATTATGAAGAATATTAATTATCAATAATTCAAAATCTATCTCTGTTCAGGTCAAAGTGTTATATTCCAATAGAACGAAGCAAATCACATTAAAGTGGCAAAATTCCGACAGGCATATCTTGTTTTCTGAAGGACATCGTTTCACAGAATGTATGGCAATAATCATACTAAAACGCATTTCAAATTTAAAGACCAATCCAGAAGCATCTATATGGAACACGAAGGAGACAATGTGATTGAAACATACTTTTGGTGCACCAATAATGCTACCGGTGTATAAAGCAAGTAAACGATAAAATCAATCCCAATATGCAACCTCAAAGTAACGCAAATTCAATGCGTCCTGAATTACAACAAAAACAGAAAATTAAGGTGCGGCAATTACATTAATCATGCTTAGGCGTGGCTACGATACTATGCTTTTATTTTCAAGGAACACGTGGAGAAAGTCTGATAGACCAATAGACACGACTGTGGAAAACTTTCTATTGTGTGAATGCCACGTATAAAAAGGAAACTTACATACTATGGACGTACACATTTATCAAGTAAACGTGTTTGAGGTAAGTACTTATTTAAGTGAAACCATATGAATTTTAGAATTTTGTTTTATTTATTACTTAATGCATCCATTGTTATGAATCAACCCGTAAATGTATTTGTTAACTCTCTGGTTTTCCACAAGCATAGTTTTTATTTACTATGCTATTCCAGATTCAGTCGGTAGGTTGTTTGCCAAGGGCCTTGGGTTCGATCGCTTTTGGGGTCATGCTTAGATTTCTTTCTTACGTTTATAAAAAAAATATATATGTCCGATATAGAACATTGTTCTTGCCTACGCCGAGATTCGAACTCTGGTCTATCGTTAACAGGACCATAACTCTAAAAGTCAGATCTATAAACGTTCGCTACAGAATGAACCCGAATGGCCTACATCAAAAATATATATTTTTAGTTGCGTGAAAAGTCTGAAGAGTATTATTGTTTGTTGGAAATGTAGATTGTGATAGTTTACTTTTTTTTGTCCTTAAATATGTGAAAGTTGGAGTAATGTATAATTTAAAATAAGTTTCTTTTCGAGTTATCCGCTGTACGTTAATATCCCATTGTGTCTTTTTTACACCGATACATATTTGTTTTCAAATCAAAATAAGAAGATCCTTTTCAAATTTGTAGGTGGCAAAAGGATGAATTTCATAATGGCTGCAACTATGGTGACATTTCTTTTGGTAGGACTTGTATTAGGTAAGTGAATTTGTGATCTATATAACCTATTACCCTTTTAGTGCAAGCCTCGCTATTAAAACTAAATAAGGATGTTAGAAAAACATAAATTCTCGTGACGATTGTCACATTTTCTCTTTAATCATTTAACTTTGATAAGTTCCTAACACTTACTTTACATGCAATGTTGTATGACTGTATTTATAACGAAGAACCAACCAATAAGTTATTTGCAATCTGCACCGAACATGTTTTATAACTTCGGCCAACAGTCTAGAAGTGACCTTTCAATATAAAAGGAATTGCTTTATCAAAGAAAGTAATTTGATTTTCTCATATTTACCACTAAACAAGACAAAAATATGTCAACCACAAAGCAACAAAACTGAAACAAAAAACAAGAAAACCCCCCCCACGAAAGACAACTCAATAGGCACAGCTTGGTGTCATAATATTATATATTTCGCATATATTATAACTAGATTTTTGTACAATTCACCTTGAGGCTAGGTGTCATTTTGGACATTGGATTTAAGGTTTGCTTAAGGTTTGCCTAAGGTTAAGTATTAACTGCAACCTAGCAACAAATTGACGTGTCTTCTGACATTGCGGACATATCTGAAGTTATTATAAGCCATATTAGAAGGCAATGCTGGGTCCCAGGTTCTTTTTGGTAAAATAGATTTATGCTTTCCGTGATAATATGTAGTTCTGATTCTTTATCTCAAAACGCTGGAATCTGTGCACAGATATGTACATAATTCATTTTTGTTCAATTTGTTGCAAATAAAATTTGTGTTGCCTTTTCTCTCCAAATGGAAGAGTTTTCAAAACGATAATTTATTTCTTAATTTCAAAAGTCTTCATAAGCAATTAATTTAACATACACGTAATAAATTAGAGTGCGTTATAGTGGTTAAGTATATGCAATACATGTAGCTAGTTTATGTTCTCCTCAATAATTTGGACTGTTCCTAAATTATAAAGCTGGGTGATTGGTCCAGATATACTGGATAGATATATTAAACATGATTGGTTCTTTTGGTTACGGTGGATGGCATCCCTGTTTTTATCTTGGCTGGTTGAAACAATAACTGGTATCTTGATCACTTGGCTCGTGTGTTGGTGTAGAGTCAAATTTCTCGATTTTATAACCAATTATTTCCATCGATACACACAAGATAACAACATTTGACAACACACACGGTAAAGGGCTTGTAATATTACATGTAACTTTGGAATCAGGTCTTAGTTTTATAACACAATTTATTGGTTTTCAAATGACTCTTATATTGGTTTTGGTGACACCCTTTGTCACCACCATTGTTTGGTTTTGACATGCCCCCAGCACCAAATACTGCACCACATTATTATGTATGTTGCTGGTCTCACTTTAGTGCGATTACCATGGGATGGTGTTTGGGATTTAATTGTTTGAATAGATCGTCCTTTAGAATGATGAGCACATCGTCAACGTTTAAATATATAAAGAAATAGTGGAGAACAGGGTGATTGCGGACATCGGGTAATTGCGGATACTACTCTCTTGCAAACTTGCCGATAGAGGGTGTGTTTAACGTAATGCGCGTAGACTACCTTTTGCCTAGTGTGTGCATTGCCAGTAATAAGGTATACCACTTTTTCTGAATCATAATTCAAAATGTCTGCCAAATAATACATTAATAGTTTGTGGGTTAAAAAGGAAGACATTATTTGGTATGTAAGTGTCTATCTTGCATTTGCTATCCACACATTTTGGAGACCTACCTGGCAATATATCATGGCGATTGTGGTGATTTTCTCCAATAACTGACTCTAAAGCTTGGCCTTAATTATAACTGTTTAGTTGCCAGAATGTTTTGGATTTAATCCGGTGAAAATGTCGCCTTCATTTATCTTCTTGACAAGAGGGCATTGTAGAAACCAGAGCAGGCCTATAGTTAAAGGTAGCAAGATTGCTACAATTCATGGGAAACCTTATTTTTGGATTCAATAATTCCATTGGAAGTGTGGGGAGGATGGAAGGATTTAGCATGGAGTAATAGGTGGTTATTATGTAGGATCAAGGAATACCTTAAAGTCCAATATCCTTGTTGTATCTGAGTTGGGTCGCTTGTACATCGTGACATCTGAACAAATCTTCACAGAGCTGAATAATGGTACGGGGATGCTGATTAAGAATGGCAATGAAGAGGTGAAGATCACTTCTGGAATGCTGTCAGAGAGGATGTCACCCAAATATCAAAGATACAACAAGGGCTGCTTGGCACACTTTTCAAGGGCCTTACTATCCCACTGTGACATACAAATGGAAGCGAATAAAGGGCCTTAACCATTTTGTCCATAGTGCATCCCTTAATTTGCTGGTATATTTGTTCACAATACCCCAGTAGTCAGACAACGGCGGTCGGGACACCGATATAAGAATATTTTCCAGAACGACGTCTTGCCACAATGTTGATGTTTAAGTACGTAAATTATACGCCGTGTCACTAAAACAACGTTTTTATTAACTGAATTTCGTAAACTTTTTAAATCCAAATCCTTAACTTTTCTGACAAAACAAGGATGCCTATTGCGAATTTCCTTGACATTGTAATCAATTAGTTCAATTATATATTATTGGTCTATCTGGAGATATAGAATGTGACACAATTTCTTTTGTTGTTTGTGAATTTTATGGAGAATGTAAAAAACGTATTTTGCCTGACCTGAGACTGCTGGGAATTTGTGATCCTCTTAATACATAATTATTTCTTTCAAATTCTATAGTTTTCCGGTCAAATGAGGTGATCTAACTTTAGATAATGGCCTGGATTAGTCAACTGGTTCTGTCACATTATACAATACTGCCTAGCCATAACGACCGCAACTGATTTTTATCAGCTGGTTTAATGACGATATCTCGAGTTTGGCACTGCTTGGAAGTAGGCTGAACTAGCCATGGTGGGATTACGGTGGTATTTATCGTTGGCCTCTTGAGCAAAATGTGTTATATGTTTAGCAACGCATCTGGGAAATAGCAATTCTAAATTAACAGCCGTGGTGGTTAACTGTACATTAACATAAGTTAAAAACAGGGACATATTTACTATATGTCAATAAACATGATCACAAATGATTGAGACTGAAAATTAAAACAAAACAACGCAAAAGGAAATAAATTATTTACCTGTCCTGAACACGTTTATGGCGATGTATTTCCAAGCGCTAATTTTTTATGCTTTATGCTCAAACATAAACAAAGCACTTTGCCCCACCTTATTAAACAATTCGCCACACCCGTATCAGGAAGTATATTTTTGTTCTTCCATATTGGAAAACAAAAGCTATCATTCTCATCGTATTATTTTGCGGAGTCACATGATAGCTGATATCATATGTCGGATAGAGTTTTGATTAAGCTCTTCTCATATAGCCACTTATTTAGGATGGTTTTATTAAATATTGTATTTCTTCCAAGTTTATGCGATGTCAGATTTCACAAAATGAAGCACATATACCGCACTCCATTAATTTTTCACGGAAATTAAAATGTTAAAAAGTTTCATCCTCAAACTCCATCAATATTCTCACTCATTCTCCTTCTTGTGTCACACGTATTTGAAAAATAAAGTGAAAAAATTAGCTGATTCGTCTGAGGGGCAAACAAGGCTTTTATCACTAAGAGTTGTTGCACATATAGACAGACTGAACAACCAAGGGTCTTAATACAACGACAAATAATACTAATGTTGGCAATTTTAAACAACAGAGAAGGATATTTGTGCAACAAAACAACAACCAAAATTATAATGTAAAACAACAGCCAAGGTTTGTAATGTAACCAAAAAAAACCCCGAAGTTGTTTATATAAAACAACAAGACACATGTTTTTGCCTATAGACAAAAGCAAATATCTTGTTGTTTTACATAAACATATAACAATACATACAACAGGAATTGTTTTCTTGATAAGGAAAACATATGAGTTGACATATTTACTAAAAATACTAAGTGAAAAGTGTAACTATTTTATGTTCTTGTCGCCTTGTTAAGCTTATCACACAAAACGCACCTTTTTAATTGAGAAGAGTGCTGTTTAAATTATTAGTTTAGGTTACCTCAAACTTAGAGTGATGTTAAATATGATTCGCAAGTATTGCTCTGAAGAATAATACTACAGATCGAATAAGGATATTTACACAAGTAATAAGAATAAAAAAGATTCAAAGAATCTCTGAGGCGGCCGATTAAACTACACAAATGTTTTGATTTTCTTAATCTGTATTGATAATGTTGATGTTGCGAATTTACGTTGTCTTTTAAAAATATGCCCCAAATAGTTTTATTTCTATACTTGTTGGACTTCCGCATTATCTTATCCAACAGCTTCATTGATTTTAAAATATTTAGTGAGACTTGTTTGGCATTACTCAATAATTCTAATTTATTACTTCCTGATCGATTATATAATTCCTGGGATGTTCGTGTATTCAGCTGAATGTGAAACACTGCCTGATTAACATGTTTTGTATATCCTGGATATATAAAAGAAATAACAGTGGACTTATTAAAGATAGAATGCATGTGAACTAAACAATGAATTGCATATGTACCTTTATTCTACATATGCCCAATTATTATTTTAACAATTCTTTTTAATGTAATAAAGTCTTTTATTTTAAATATGTGAAAAAGCATTCAACATATGTGAAAAACAATTCAACATATGTATAATAAAGAAAAAGTGATAAAACGGCTTGCCATAAGAACCCAGTCATTTTTGCAAAAGGATAGTTTAATTGGAATGTCAACAAATTTAAATAGGCTTTGAATTTAGGGCTGTAAATGCGACATGACATACGTTGGTCGTTGTTACATCAATGTTTAACGATATTTACACACAAGTATAAAGGCTGTTATTTCATCAATGGTGTAAGAGACTGGCGTTAATACTTTTTGCCGATTTTTTTGATTCCTACAATATTACATAGTTCAAAGTTCAGCCTTTATAATTGCAACATTTTCTAAAATCCTTATGAGACGTTCTTTGTGGATCCGTTTTTGTACGATGAAGGGACGCTTTTTTGTCACCACAATAATGCATGTAACTTCAATTAAATACGATTTTGCTAATAATTTCAATTAAATAATGTAGGTGATTAAAACTAAACCTTACATAATGTATCTGATACCTAGTTATCACATGGAGTGTTATTATAAAAGCATATTTTCCTAATCGTGCGTGACGATTTTCCCAGGGTGAAGTGGCTCCGGCCATTCTGGGAGTTTTTTTTTTGTCACGTGGCCACATTGGTTGTTGGATTGATATATTTTGCGCTTCCGTGATACTGCTTGATAATATAATATTGATAGCTTATGTGTGATTGAACCTATTTATCTAAGTTGTATTAAGTTATTGTGACCACTTTATTCTTCTGATTTTGTCAGTTGTATTTGTGGGTGAATCAGTAATTTGATTTCGTTGTCTATGAATGTTGAAGTTATTAAAGGGAGCAAAACAATGCCCGAATCAATAGACTTATCTGTTATCGGATCCACATGTGGACACGGGCGTGTTGTTATCCTCGTCGCCGGATTCGGCACTGGGTTGATCCACAGAGATATACGTATCAACAAAACTTTGACCGATACTGGACAAATAGTTGTAAAATTGGGTTGCAATCCCGACATTGTCACGAATAGTCGTGTCTCTTACCACTAACTTAGGGTCACCGTTGATGTTTTGCCCTGTTATAAGGTTTGGGTCGATCTTCTTCCATATGGCTGAGGAAGTACTCTGACCTAGATCGTCTGGTTAGGCGAACAGCAACATTCCTGTGTTTCTTTTATTTGATCCTACGAGAATGGTCTTTAGTGGATTCACATTTACCTGAGAAAAAGTCTTGGATGAGAATTGCATTCAGCACTTCATCGATTATCCATGAAACTCGACGATGTTGAATGTATATATACCGCATTGAAGAATAGGTCTTTCCATGTTGTTCGAGTCTGTAAATGTTTAACAACAAAGCATGGTCTTGCCAGAATTACTGTTGGAATACACCGCCGTCATATAAGCGAAATACCCTTAAGCACGTCATAAAACACCAATCGATCAATCAATCAATCAATCAATCAATCAACCAATCAATCAATACATCTATAATATAGAAATATCTAAAATAAACAGCTTTTGGGTGTCATACTAAAAGACAAATTGAACTGGGTCAATCACATAAATGAGGTATCTAGCGAAATTATTATCGGACATCTTTATTGTTTAAGTGCAATAATGTTGCAGGCCCGCGTGTATTCGTATGAGTGTGTTAATTACACTTCAAAAAGATTATATTAGCTAGATCTAATACATTATAGTTAAATTCACCATTGGAAATTTGAAATTAGTAACTAACTTTTGAACACTCAAGTTTGCCAATATTTGTCAACATTTTAGTTTGTCAATGTATATAAAAATACATTTGGATACATTCAAATCTGAAAAAATTCATTCACATTGAGCTTTATTAATTTAGTTCATCAGAAATGAAATATGACAATGCAAATATTCAATCTAAATCGCCAATTTTCATAAACGTTCGGCTTATCATGTTATGAGACGAGTGTTTTAATAAAATGATGTTCTTGGAACAGAATCTCGAAAGATCCTCATTGTTTTATGATTGTGCTACTTTAACATGGTTAAGCGAGGACATGGTTAAAGTACGTGAATAGGTCGTGCATTTCCATACCTTTTAGTAGAAGTGAGGTCTTTCAGGACCTCTGCATTGATTTTGAGGAAAAGAATTTTGTCTAAGCCCATAATCGTGCAGATTATAGTTATGAATACGACGCATGTTTATATTTTTAAAAGCTTGGATACTCAGAATTATAAATGTGTATCTTTGGTGACCATAATAACAATAGATTTGGAACGTACTGCAAATCTAATTAATGTCGCGGAAAAAGAAAGTGCATCTACTGTGTTTTATTTTTCAGAATGTAATTTTGGAAAATATTTTAATAAAATTGAGGCCGATCTTACAAAAATCAGGCATCCTATTTTAACATAACAAGGCGATTTTTATGGATATACAACTTCTGGATTTATTGACGAGCAACGTTTCGGAGCAGATACTAGC
>JAVFBX010212129.1:0-11875 GCA_034783855.1 Mopalia kennerleyi
TACACTGAATTGTAAATTTATAGTGAAACACTGTAGTATTACACCAATATAGAGCCAAATACACCGATTGTGACTGTAAACTAATTACAGCGGATTGTGCTGTGACAGTATGCAGTACAGTTCACTGTAAATCTGCGAATATTTTTTACAGTGTATGCATGGAGCCGATATATGCCAATCTGCAGGCCCACTTTAGTTTGACATTTGGCGTCACTATATTTGGTAAAATATTAAGGAACATTATTTGATAAATTGTTTTAACCTTATGGTACCACCGCCACGTTTGGATATGATATGCGTGAAACTATTTACAGGAAGCGCACCAGGGAATATGAGTGTCGGAACTTCTCGAGCTTACTATCCGCTTTCCCGAAAGTCATCTATTCATAGTCGACGTACTACTCTTGAAATTCCTTTGACATGGACCTCAAAAACCGATCAAACCAAAAAACAAGCAATCAACCCTCAACCAACAATTCACCTCAAATGGCTAGGCCTATGTTCTTTTATTCCCAGTATTCTGAAGACATTCAGGTCGCCATTACACAATCACTGTTTTCTGTCGGGATTTAAAATTGGCTGAGGTGTTTTTTTTGTCGAAGCCATCCTTCTGGCTCTATTTACACGATCGTTCACAGACGTCACACGTCTTTGAGATAATGGGAGCTTTTTACATAAGCCATAATCGATTTTGTGAAATCACGTTCTTAGGAGCAACTCTTAAATAGTTCACGTTAAAGCAACTCTGTGACGGGATGTGTATTTGGTTCTTGGATGGATGTGCTAACCTATGATACTCTATCAGGAAGTTCTTTTAACAGGTAAGATAGGCATTTCATTATTTGTGTATAGCCTCCACTGGACGAGATTCAATTTCAAAGCGCTGATCTCTTGTGGTTTTTAGTTGCATGCTACACCATTATTGCAACGAACGTGTTTTTACATTTACTGGAGAAAAACCCCTGATATGTCTAATGATGGTTTTTTGAATTAAATCCAAAAAAATGAATATGAGATTATTTTTACGTTAAATCTGCTCTGGTGCGAATTAGCTGAGGAACAATATCAAGTAATTGATATAGGTATATATGCATGTTTCGATTGCCTTTAATATCGATCAGCCGCCGGTGTTGTGACCTGTGATGAGGCATGTACAATTACAGTGCTTTATGGGACTTCTACAAATAAATACCTATGTCTGTGGAAGACCTAAAACGAACAATTTGATACAGGCGAAGTGTTTGATGTCTAGATTAACTGTCGTTTGATAGTACTCCTCGTCGATCTCGGCTACACAAGATAGTGCTTAGCTTGTCCTCATTTAACCCAAGTCGATAATACGATCTATTGGTGCTAAAAGCTCCTAAATCAAAACTAACTTTCCAACATTATGGACCCGCAGCCGTGGCTGTGTGGTAGCGTGTGCGCTTACTAATCCCACTTCGATTTACCGTTCACGGGATCGAGTCCGTTTGTCGATAATCAGGTATATGAGTGATGTGCCATAATTAGGCAACGTGCAGTGTGAAGTGGACAATCCGGGGTCATATGCCCTTGGATACGACGTTAAACCCAAACCAAACAAACAATCCAACATTATGATCTGTTAGTGTCAATTATTGTTGTAATACGCTGCCTTCATATAAGTGAAATACCCTTTAGCACGGTGTAAAACACCAATCAATCGATCAACTGAAATCGAAAATGGATGTGCCCATGTTTTATCAAATAGAGTTGACGGGAAAGAAATATTTTGATGGCTCGCTTACAAATCTGTCCTTGTGGTTATACCCTGTTTTTATTAAAGTGTCTCTATATGTTTCTACACTTAAAACGCCTAACTAGTTCAGAAGAATTTTATTCGGTAAGGCTTAGACTTGGTTCATTGCGACTATTGCTATTAAAAAAATCGTTAGGGGGATTTTAAGATACGAAATGTCTGGGTTGGTTCCATGGAGAATCAATTGATCTTGTCCTAACGTTATTGCAACATGGGCGCAACTTTTATTCTCTTTGTTGTGCCTCGATTGAGTTGGCCTTTTGGAGTTACCTTTGTGACACGAAAATGAATTCTAATGTCTATCTCTTATTACTCTGAGTCAAGGTTGCTCGTAGTATTGGTTTTCCAGTTGCCCACAGGGATCCAAGGTGTACAGTGGTTTGCTACGGTTATGCTTCAATAGAAAATTTTCTTTACTCATTGTATGTCAATTTACTGGAATGTTTTAAAATTAAACAATCGGCTTGATGTGTATAAGATTCTAAAATGGCACAATAACATGCTTTGATTGGAAGAGTTCTAATGAAAAGCACGTAGTTATTTACGTTATTCTCGTTAACTGATTGCCTGTATCCGCTTTAAGACATAAAGACGGATACATTTGTCATCAATCAAATGTGTATCGATGTCGCAAGCTAGTTTTTGGAGTGATGACTTGCAGAATCGATCCTTCCATACTACTGCACAGGTTAAATCGTAATGTCCAACAGAGCTACACAATGGAAGTCTAATCTTTTATTACGAGATGTCGTCTTTGTTTTTATTGTGTTGGCAGTCACGCAAAGTTTAAAAATGTAATGGATACAATAGTGAGTGAGGCGAAGTTGTAACCTTGACTATAGGGTGAATCAAACAATAACTATATTTTGATCACTGGTAGTTCGGAAGTGCTTTTTAACCATTGCACCATCGACGTGAACTCCTAGAAGTATTTTGTAATGAGGGAATATTTGTGTTTATTATTCCATCATTACATCAAACGTATATTTGATAGCCAGTGTAATAAGCCACACGAACTCCCACGCCGCCATGCAACTCATTTCTATTTTAACTATTTGTCAAGACAGAGACCAAGAAAGACAAATTGGATGTTGCAAAACACATCGAGTAATTGTCCGCTTGTTTTAAACAACGTATAGTTAATGTCTTAAATGTATGGTTTAAGTCACTATTACAGGCTCTCTTACACAACATCCACAGAGAGTATTTGAATACAGCCAATATCTTTTCTTGTTCGTTTAACATTGTCATTAAGACGGGTTAACCTGCTTTGTCAAACGTAGTAATTTAAAATGCATTTTGTTCAGTATCAACTGTTATGGTTGTTTGTTTGTTTGCGGCTGTAAGTTATACTCATGGATATTTCAATTAAATAACGATGGATTGTCCATTACACACTGTTCATTGCTTAACAACGGCAAAACTCTTGAGAGGAAACCTCGTAAAAAAACCATCTCCGCGATCGCCGGAGCCACGCCGTGTGACTCATTAATATACCCGATGCTCGACATATTGCATTGACGGTATATGGACGTTGGGTCAGTAAATCACTAAACCACGGCACCGGGCTCGATCGTGGTTAGACGATTAACATTCCTTACATTATTTAATTGATACTGAGTTTGAGTAGAAAATAAGTTCTTAAAATGCATTTCTTTAACAGTCCTTGGGTCTCAACTTACACGTCCGGTAAATGAGTGAGTCACACGATGTGGCAATTTTTCACCGTAAGGAACAGTGTGAAATGGTCAATTCGTCGTCATATAAGTTAAATATCCTTCAGTATGACGTAAAGCCCTCAATCAAACAAACAAACAAAATCAATTTACACGTCATTTTAATGACAACCGACTGTGAATCCTAGCTTTGCAGATCACAAGTCGACGACAACCGTTATATAATGATTACATTATTAGCAAACACTCTTCAGTATTGAGTTATTATAGAGGATTTCACCTGCAAATATCTGGTAGTTCTAATTAAGCCTGATGCTCAATGCTACCTTTCTCTTTTGTATTGGAGATTTGTCTTTTAAAAAAAACCCACCAATTATACCGAAGTCTTAATTTGATAGCACAGTGAGATCTATCGGTGCTAGGCATCAGTTCAGCAGAAAATTTCGTCCAAAGATTACTCATCGATGTTTTAGGGGTATTAATTCAACACAGTTTGTCCATATAAGCCCCTAATTTTTTTAAGGGTAATTTATTCAGATTAGATTAGTATAAGAGCCTGGAGCCACTTGCACAAAATGTCGTACAACAAATAAATATCGTACGATATTTTTACGCTATAGTTTAACATGAAGTAATTTTATCATACGATATTTATTTGTCGTACGACGTTTTGTGAAAGTGGCCCCTGGAAACTATTTGCAAATAAAATATCCGACAAGGCGTGCTGTGTGGTCGTATAACAAGTTGAACAGACAAAATCCGTTAGATAATTCCGTTTACAATAGCACACAGTCTCTTCTGCATTATCCTGCCAGGATTTGTTGAACTATTTTAATGGGCTGAAGCCGGCGACAGCTGGTTATAAAGTCATCATTGGTACGTCCATAAACAAATGTACACAAATCATGTAGCTACTGGGTTGTAAGGCTGCCATTACCAAATTATCCGGTATCATAATATATCATAAGTACACGCCAAAGGAATTCTCAAACTTAAAAAAACATAACAGAATAATGCATTAATATTTTCAACTAATTTTCAGTTCCAACCTCTTTTTGAATCTTAATTTTAAGCTGTAGTAACATGGTTAACCAACAAGATATCAACAGAAACTGCGTATTAATTGAACACTTTTAGTTGTCCCTTATTGTTACATTATTTAAAATAATTGCAAATTGCAGTTTAATGTAATCAGAAAGCTTTACGAACAACAGATCGTAAATGTCATTTCTTTACAACAGTTTTTGAGTAAAACAAGTATGCATTCGATGCACTTTATCTTTTAAACTGTCCTATTCCCTGGGTACTATATTTTACTTGCAAACACTTTTTAGAAACAGTTAGAGCAGTTAGAGTGTTCGTTTGATATTGATGCGTTCAATACGAATCAATGTACATTATATTTATTGTAGACATCTTCACGATTTTCTAACATCTAATTTGAATCGCTGTCGGAAAAACTGTGACGAGACCTCGTAAAAAGAACTCCAGCAATCACCTAAGTGACTGCAAAACATATACTTTACAAGAATAATAAGACAAAGTTTAAACTGTGCTCGGTATTTTGAGGGGCATTGGGTATAGTGACACACAAAATTGATTCAGCAAACTTTAGTGTAAACAAACACATCAAGAATGAAAGTCCTTCCCTGCATGGCGTAATCTCATTCTACTCGATGCGGTCCTAATTGAAATGTCTTATAATAGCATTAAATTCGATTCACGTAAGATGGAAATTAGACGAGTTCAAGACAGGTCAAGAACCATCCCAGCAACGCACCAGTTGTGACCAGTATTAACAGTAGAAGGTGTAGCCAAATAGTATCCGTCCATCCCCATTGTGCGCGGGTATAATATATATCTCCCGCTCTCTAATATCAATTTATAAAGCCTCGACAAGACTTCACAATAACAAACTGATTGATCAGTGGTTTGTTAACAACCAATTGTTTCCAGACAGAATTAGGATATTTGGCACGTTGACAAACTTTTTATATCTGGAAATATTACATTTGGTTCTGTCAGCCAGATCTTTTGAAAAGAAAACCGCGGCTCAATTAGATTTCTTATTGAATGGAGCGATTTTTGTTTTCCGAACTGACTCCTCTGAATGCCGTTGCATTTCCAGCTGGTAAGGAATGTCCTTTTGAAAACTGCAAATTTAGTCAATTGTGATCACTGTTTTATTCTTATAGTATGCGTTTGATTGATTCGTTTGTGGTTAAAGGTATTCCACTTATATGACGGCAGTGTACTTTCAAAGCGTTAATAGCAAAATACTGTTCCCCTTGGCATATTAATGTTCTTCTATGGCTAACATGGTACCAACGCAATACAACTAGGTTAAGTCACCACTGGGTGTAATTACGTAGTTTACAAGGATATTGGTTTACGACCAGCCTTGGATAATCTATTTGACAAATACTTTTTGATGGTTACGCATATTTGACTACCTGATTGTTTGTTTGTTTTGTGTTTAAAGTAGCCACATCGTGCGACTGACTCATATACCTGGTGCTCAACAGACGAACTCGATCCCGGGGACAGAACAAGTAGGTTTAACTCGCTATGATTAGTGAGTTAAGCCTACTTGTTCTGTCCCCGGGATCGAGTTCGTCTGTATTTATTGTATACATCTTCACGATTTTCTAACATCTAATTTCAATCGCTGTTGGAAAAACTGGGACGAAACCTCGTAAAAAGAACTCCAGCAATCACCTAAGTGACTGCAAAACATCTATTTTACAAGAATAATAAGACAACGTTGAAACTGTGCTCGGTATTTTGAGGGGCATTGGGTATAGTGACACACAAAATTGATTCAGCAAACTTTAGTGTAAACAAACACATCAAGAATGAAAGTCCTTCCCTGCATGGCGTAATCTCATTCTACTCGATGCGGTCCTAATTGAAATGTCTTATAATAGCATTAAATTCGATTCACGTAAGATGGAAATTAGACGAGTTCAAGACAGGTCAAGAACCATCCCAGCAACGCACCAGTTGTGACCAGTATTAACAGTAGAAGGTGTAGCCAAATAGTATCCGTCCATCCCCATTGTGCGCGGGTATAATATATATCTCCCGCTCTCTAATATCAATTTATAAAGCCTCGACAAGACTTCACAATAACAAACTGATTGATCAGTGGTTTGTTAACAACCAATTGTTTCCAGACAGAATTAGGATATTTGGCACGTTGACAAACTTTTTATATCTGGAAATATTACATTTGGTTCTGTCAGCCAGATCTTTAGAAAAGAAAACCGCGGCTCAATTAGATTTCTTATTGAATGGAGCGATTTTTGCTTTCCGAACTGACTCCGCTGAATGCCGTTGCATTTCCAGCTTCATAAAGGTCTAAGCCACGGTTCCCTGATAACCTGAAGGTAACTTATATGTATTTTTTAGGCACCGGCGCTAGAGTGAATTGATTAATGTTAGTAAGTTTTTTTTAAGTTAACATCGCTTACATAACATTTTAATACATCATATAGATATCCGACAAACAGAGTTAGGGATTCCTTTGATATGATTTAGTTCTAAGAAAGGACATAATTGCCTGCTTTTGATGTAAAACAGCTTAAAATTTATACACATGATTGCATAGTGAATATTACGCTGTGGTATGTTAGGGTGACGCAGGTCTAATCTGTTTATTCTAAGACACCGATGTTACGAATCAGGGAAGTTTACCTATGAAAGTCATTCCGAATGAACAGAGAACAGTCTCCCGGATTGTCCATTAAGAACACTGAGAGAATAAGCTGATGATAAGTCACATGTGATAAGCAGCTGATATTCTTGAATCGTAAAAGAATGACTTGTTAGCTGACTGTTCATAGCAGTACAATAGTGTTTAATTGAAGACCAACCCATAGGAAAATGAAACGCTTTATAAGTAGGGTAAAAAGTGTCGCAATGTACAAGCCCAACATTGTTTTCAATAGATATACAGCGCATCGATCAGAGATGGTATTTACCGAAAAGGGTTAAAAGATAAATATACATTTCCGATACAGAACAATACCGACTAGCTTAAGTTGCCAATTTTCCAATGTAATTTTATACGGATAGGGCCAGATTTAGAAACAACGTGTGTTATGGTAGCTTGAGTAAAGTCCCGAGCTGCTGAAACCCAAGGGAGGTTTTATTAGCTGTAAAATGAACAAAAATGTCATATTCCATTTAAATTTTATATATCTATTTGATTTATGATCGTTTAACACAAGTAAACAAAAACTCTGTTCAGCCATATGATTCGTGTGGCTGTTCCAATATCACTCCATGTATCTGGTAAACCGTCAGCCAGAAACCGTAAACTGACCCCCTAAGCTTAAGAACAGAGATCCTTCTTGCCACCAATAACTAAATGAACACGGACCCATTCCGTAAAGCAGAACTTTTTATGTAGCTTTCTTTCAAAGGAATGTTCGAGCCCCATCGGAACTGGAATATCGCTGAATGTGCCGTTAAGCGCTGATCAATCATTCTTTCCAATTAATGTATATGTATATATATATAGAATTGTGAAAAACATTGAATACGTTATTGATACGGTTAAGGAAGGACGTAAGTCGGAAAAGACGTTAATTGTTTAATCACGACTTTGTTCGTAACCAAGTATATTTTCACAGGAGCTTAAATGACACTGGATTTAGAATTGTGTCTTATTCAAGGACATTTCACCCATACGACAGTCCTGTGCTACAAAAATGAAACCCTTTCATTTTTCTTTAGTTTACATCTTAAATTATTGCACTGTGATTTATAATCATTATATAATTAATCAATTCGTAAGAAAAAATTATGAAAGTGTGAATAGGTTTTATAGAAGAAATACTCTGAAACAGTGGTTTCTGAATGACAAATCGGCAGACATGCATGGGCTATATTTTCACATAAAATTTTCATTATTACGGACTTGTTGAGAAGTAATTTATTCCGCTGAGATCAGTACAAGGAGTTAAATCTATTTTGTAGCACTTTGGGCGTTCTGCTTTAACCGGAGGTAGACTACACTTTTAGAAACACTGGTTCTCTAAATGTTCTTTAGAAAATAGGATGGTTGTATATGGAACATTTACGACAAAACGGTTCTTTTATAGAAGAAGAAAGGGAGAAATGCTTAAAACCGTTGCTGTGGTGGTTCCATACAGATACATAAAGGGCGGCACCAGAGCCATGCTGAGGGAAGTTATATTAGAGCCATACTTTTTCTAAGAGTATAGTCGAAGTATTTGAATGGGCCCAAGCGAACGACAGCTGGTTGTAAAGGGACTATTGCTAGGTTAATAAAAAAAGTCCGGACATTGTTGTAGTGGCTCGCCTGTTAGGCTGTCATAACCGAACTATCCCGTAGTTACAATATATCATAAGAACAAACCAAAGGACTGCTGTTGCGTGTGACGGCAGGTTTATCTAACTTATGTAATCATAACAGAGTAACGAATTTATCTATTTTGCTATTTTAAGATTCCAATTGCATTGTTAAAGACGTACGATGTAATATATTAGTGAAATGCGAGCAAGAGCTAATTCTACATGTCTTAAAGTTTGGCAAACATCAAACGTGTTTTCTTTTAACAAAGTGCGTATTTATTACCCTTTCAACTAATTGCACCACCTGAGAGAATAATAAAAGCTATCAGTATACAATCAATGCTTCTGAGTGCAAAGCCATCTCGCTAATACATAACTTCTGTGTGTTTATTAGGATGTATTTTGATATCACTTTAGCAAATTGTATGTAGCGTAAGCAGATTAATCGCTTTGATGTTTAAGCGTTTTCACCGATGATAAAGAGGGATATAATAGAGCTCGAAATAAAACAAATACAAAGGTAATAAACATTGTAGACGGATGGGTTTTGGAAATCCTATAGGGTTGCCTTCGCGCGACTTCCCCGGGTAAGCCCGACTAGGGTGACATGACGTCATACTTCCTTCGCGTGAACGCTTTCAAAGGTCAATTCAAATGGAATTATCAACCGAAAGCGACACATCATGACATAATGTTAAATTCTTCGCCAAATGTGCAATTTTAGATTTCACTAGTATTGGATGACAGTCATGATCAATTCAAACGATTATTATTAAGAAATAAAAGGTGTTTCGGCATACAAATATGTAAAAAAGAAAGAAATATATTTATATCCAGTTTCATGACAATGAATTTGGAAAAACCCGGAACAAAATTTGTTAGTGCCGCTATTTAACTGTCTTATGGGAACGATTTATCACTGTATCAGAATGGGGTATGTCTATAAAATAAATAGTGAATATATTTCAGCGCACACTAACTGTTTGTGGCCTAATTGACACGCAAGTGTGATTAAAATTAAGGACAGCTTGCTTTTCTGAAGCGATGTCTGCCATGAGGGCCACCTGCCTCCCCTGGCTTACCCTGTTCTGAAGCTGGGGAACTAGGAGAGGGGGAGGGGGGACACGAGTGTGACGACACTAGACGCGTGAACGAAGAAGTGGCACACCCGAGTTGACCCAGGTAATACACACGAACGGAAAAGTGTACGCCTGGCCTGACTCGGGGAATCTCGGGTGACTCGCGTGAACGCAACCCAGGATAATTATAAAATCCTATAGGATACCATAGATAAACCATATATGATAATTATTAAATCAGATAGAATGCTTTAGAAAAACTCCTATATGATGCTATTTAATTTTTGTAAAGGAAGGGTGCATATAGGGTGTTCTAAATAGTTTATTCTTATTGCCTGCGTGTTATCCTTCAAACCACAACTTTAAGAGGTGGGCCTTTTCTTTCTTGTTAATTTTTTTTTGGAAAACCTGAGAGAATAAAACAGGTTCGCAACGATACAAACAAACCATAAAATGTAATATCCTGTCGACAGCTTGCGTGTCAAATTATATTTAAAAGTTACAAGGTGGAGGAATTTTATGGAATCGGAAAGCTTTACGAACAACATAACATAAGCATGTATTTCCTCCACAGCAGTTTTCGGTGCAAAACAAGTATGCATCCGATATACTTTGTCGTTTAAACTTGACAATTCTCCGAGTACTTTATATTTCCTAGTAACACTTGTTAGAACCAAAAGAGGGATTGTGTACGTTTGCTATCGATAATTTCGAAATGCCGTACGTTGTGTTTATTGAAGACAACAGTTTCTAACGTCGTATCCAAGTGTATTTCTTTTAACAAATGGCCAATAACTGTTGGCAAACTGGGAGGAAACATCGTAAAAAAAACCTTCCAGCAATCTCCTAAGTGATCATAAACCATCTAGTTTATGACTAAAACAAACAGTCAACCGGCAAAAAGATGATGTGACACGAATCCCATCGGCATGCTTTCTTAAATAAACAAATAATCAGTGCAACAATCCCCCAATGCTGGCAGCTTCAATTAAAATTGCGCTGAATCACGTCTTATTTTGCGTTGGTTAAGAATGTACTTTAAACAACTGCAATTTTAGGCACACATAACAATATTTTTGAAACCATCTTAGCATGGGAGTGGGACGGCACGTGATGTTGAGCCTCCTTTGCAACTTTTGTGACGTCATAACCAAGATGAATAACACATATTATTAGACCAGCTAACAGTAGTAATTGAAATGTATAAACAGATATAAGAAATCTTTATCCATTTTTTCTGTAATAGATGTAAAATGACTTCCAATGAGAATCTACGTGTGTGGGGTTTTTTATTTAGCTTTTGTTGTTGTAACCCATTTCAACCTTACCGTTCTTCTCCATACATCAACAAAAAAGCCAACTAGTTTTGGTACCAACGCAATACAGCTAGGTTAATTCTCCACTGGATGTATGTACTTATTCTACATATTTGGTTTAAGGCTAGCTTTGGATAATCTACTTGGTTTATACTTAATGATGACTACCAGAGAGAAGGTACTTGGTATGTAATTTGACGTATCGGCGCATAATATCCCATTTAATATATCATATAGGATAAATTAAAGAAATCCCTGATAACTAGACTTGAGAGTTAACAAATTCCTTTGATATGGATTAACTCTCGGACAGGACATTATTGCCTGCTTGTGATGTTAAACAGCCTAACTTAATTTCCTTACTGAATGTTTATGGGTATTCACCTATGATAAAGAGAGATTCAATAGAACCTGAAATACAACAAATACAAAGGTGTCGGATATTTTGGCTTGGTTGGTGTACCGGATGGGTTAAAGGACAAGACCACCCAAAAACCATGTTTTCTACATAAGTAAAATATTTTCTGTCAAATCCAATTAAAAAATTCTGATGTTCCTAACCCGATCATAACTCTAACTAGAGGTTATAACCGGGCGCAACGGTTATAAGGTTTCCAAGTTCAATACCTATCAGTTAAAAAAATAATAATAGTCTAATTGTGTTAGTACAATGTATGTTGAAGTTATAAAGTGGGAAAAATG